>OZ020314.1:33200998-33336403 GCA_963971305.1 Arcuatula senhousia | reverse complement strand
TTGTATTTTAGTGTTTGATGTTATCAGTTTTTCTTCCTGTTTTCGTTGGTGTTTACTTTTTCGTCTCTACCCTTTCGGACTACTACATTGTTACCTCTGCTTCTCTATCAAAACTAAATGACAAAGCATACAAAACATAAATTTACATGGGATGATTGTATAAAATACAATCATATTATACAAAGTTTTCATATATATATACATTATATATTTCAAATATGGTACAGGTATTAACATGTATGATATATGTAAAACCGTGATGTTTGTGACCCCCTATTTTAATTTTGTATTAATTTAAAAAGATTTTAAGATAGGAAATTACGGTAATTAGCTAGATCCCCATGGCGCCTCACTATATTACTTTGTACAATCACATTGTAAAGAATAAAGTGTGAAAATATTTTAAGATTGTTTATCTTTTCCCCTAAGATCACCAAGACTCGGGTAACAATTTTCGGGGGCTCGTCCGGGATGCACATGGTCACAAAGTAGTAACTATACTAGATTTAGCATGGTGAAAGAAACGGAAGAGCAAGAGGAATTTAGACTTGAGATCGCCGGAGAAGTGTATAAATCCAACCCTTAGTAGTACTAAAAGAAGTGATCAAAGAACTGGAGATTCCTTGCGGAAATGTTGCTGATATTAATAGACTGAGTGCAGCAAAACTATAGTGACGAACTTTATCAAGGGGCAGTAAAGCTAGAGAATAAAGGAACGGACGTCTTATTGTGCAGATTGGAGACTTAATAGGCAACAAGGTTCCCGACAGTTACCAATCAAAACGACCAAGATGAGGGTGAAGCTGAGCATTTTGAAGTTGATCCAGAAGTTTCCTCCAGAATTCCCCAAGCAACAATCATGCTACCAATGTTTACTGACAAGAAGTCATTATGGAAGAAGGAATTCAAAATTTCAGGTCAGGTTGGGGACTCGGAGACAAGTCTTTCATTGCAAGAATAATCCACCAAGTAGAAAGTGCAAAGGAAAAGGGATATGGAGAGAAAGAGATTATTTAAGCTATTATCAGAGCAATTCAACCAGGTTTGAGTTTTCAAAGTTATTTGGAAGGTCTACTGACCTTACACTGTCTAAGCTTCGTGGAATATTAGTGAGTGAGTGAGTGAGTTGGTGTTTTACGCCCGTGCAACGCTATATAGGTTATTTACAGGCGATGAACATGAAAAGGATGATAAAATGAACATGAAATGATGATGATAAATGAAATATGGAGATGGGGTGGGAAACAAAGGGCCGGTAAATTTTGAAGAACCACAGGAAAAAGGGGAGGGGTGGGTAGGGGCGGAAAATTTAGCCTATGTGGTGCACTACTGGGCGGTCCACAAAGGGGTCTTTTACGTGCATGAAGCGTGGCACTCTCCACACACGTTGGCCCACTATGGTCGGCGGTCAGGGTTTCCGTATTACAGACCTGACAACCCCCGCGGACGAGGGCTACCCTATTCAGCCACCTAGGGTACACACTTGGTCGCTCTGTGGGCTGAGCACTCGTGGAATATTAAGAACTCATGATAAGGAAGAAACAGCGTGGAATATTAAGAACTCATGATAAGGAAGAAACAGCTACCGAATTAAACACGGAACTACCAATGACAAAAGGAAAGCGCGCAGGGTTCATTCTTTGATCGCTCGATATCCGACAAAAGTTGATGTTTGATTCAGCAGAGACAGAAAATGAACCAAAATGGCACTGGATACGTTTACACGGCTGTGTAAACCTAAGAAAACGTTATGTTTACACGTGTAAAAATATAACGAAAAAGGTGTACACAGAAATGTAAAACCGGATCACAATGACGGCGACGGAACCGAAACGTGTAACAATAGTTAATTTTATACACCTTATTTTTACACGCTAATATTAATGTCACATATAAAAATTTTACGATTTTTTTTCTTTTACCATTTTTTTTTCAGTTTAAATTATAAGTCAAAACCTAAAATATTTGCTTAAATGGGTACTGACAGCATACGTTTATATTGAACACGTCATTGCTGGTAGATTAAAGCTGGGAAAATTAGTTTAATTATCTAAGATTAAAGGTTACAAAATGAAAGATAAGACAGTCTGGAAATATATCGATATATGATATTTGATAAAAAATATAAACATTCAAACTTTCGGGTGGACGAATGGAACTTCCTTAACAATGAGGTCTCCTAGCAAAAACGACAGCGGAATATCTATGTGGAGTATGTGTAAGCTTGCAACGGGCTCCCTTAAGGGAACCATTGGTTCAGCCTAGAGTAGACGCTGATGTCCACACTTCACCTTCCATCAAAAAACATTAAAACGGATGCATAATCTAGCAATAAATAAGGCTGTTAAGGAGTTGTAATATTGATTCTAGAATAGAAACCTAACTGTATGTATAACTAAAGTGTGACGGATGCCGAACTTAATTCGTTTCATCAGAAATATGTAGCATTGAAATCAGCACCAGAAAAGCACCTACTGGATTTATAGACCATGTCACTCAAATGTCTAATTAAAATTCGCGAACTTCGATGAACAACCTGGTGTGACTAAATATTTATTATTACATACTGTTATTTGATTGGAAGTAATAAAAATGTCTTTAAATAAATATGATAACTATTAATTCGAGAATGGTAAAAATGCCAATTGTCTTTTGTATGACAAATAAATAGTATTAAGTATTAAAAATATGCCAATTTTTCTGTTACTTTTTGAAGCGTGTAAAAATAAGGTGTGCAACAATGTATCGGTTCCGTCACCATCATTGTGATCCGGTTTTACTTTTACGCGTAAACTTAGTTTTCGTAATTTTTACACGTGTAAACCTAACGATTTCTTAGGTTTACACAGTCGTTTAAACGAAGCAAGTGCCAACCAAAATATAGTAAGGAATTGGTTCAATCCATGTTTTTACATAGCGTCATTACATGTTTTTATGACTGATTCGTTTTTGACATTTTCTCTGGACTATGAGATTGATCATTTAAGTTCAGTAGTTTTGTTATTACCAATTTGAGGCAAAAATGAGACCGCTCCTCTCCGATAATAACGTCACTGACGAGATGTTGATGCAACGAGAGGCTATCAAAAGGCAAAGTAAAGTTAACAAAAAAAACAGTCGAAGAGGAAGATAGAATGACTAAATTTGAAGTCGGAATTCGAGAAGAGTTGGCTGTGGTAAAGAAGCCTGTAACCAAACAACAAGGTCCTCCGATTACTGACACTAATAGGAAGTCAAACCGTGGTTTCCATCATCATATTATCAAGGTTATCCGTTAAATGGAAGATATATGCAACAACTAATAATATTCTTCCACCAGCACTACCTAAAGAAAACTAACAAGACGATTAGATTGTTAAGAGTTAGGTTAAAGTTACTTTGACAGGGGTTGAGTTGTTAAAGCAAATTATGACATATGTAGCTTTATATAAAGATATAAGTGTAGAACGAAGGAAATGTTTGAAATGTTCAACTTTGAGCTGTTCAAGTTTTATGTTATGTAGAAATTGGTCCATTCTTTTGAGACTACGTTGTTCATATTCTAATATAAAGGTATCGATTTTTTGTTAAATACCCATTACGAACATTTCATTTCAAAGTATAAGAATAAATTTTATGATTTTTTTTTAATATAAGCATGATTTTTTTGTAAAAGATAAAGCACATTAACGTCATTTTTTTCAATGTCGGGACGACATTTTTCAATTGGGTAAGGGTGTAAGACAGTGAAGTTTGAGATCCCCTATTTTTATTTTGTATTCATGTTGAAAGATTTTAAGACAGGGAATTACCATAATCACTTATGGTGCCAAAGTACATTACTTTCTACAACCTTATTGATGAGAATAAAATGTGAAAATAATTTAAGATTGTTTATCTTTTTACCTGCATCGCCGAAGGCGAAAGCAGGTCTAGTAGTTGGGTCACTCCGTCCGTCCGTCCGTCGCGCTATGAGATGCCTGTCTTGTGTAATCTGAATCTAAAAAAACAAACACTAGATCTTTTGGGATCATTTTACAATTTCGTTTAGAAATTATGGGCCCAAAAGGGGCCAAAAAAGCGACTTTTTTATTTGTTTTCACAACAACTTTTGTTCAGGTTGACCAAATGCCAATGAAACTTTACAGTTTTATTAATTACCATAAAAGGAAGGATAAGGTTTATTTTGGGTGTCCCCTCCTTTTTCGTTTAGAAATAAAGGGCCAAAAAGGGCTGAAAAATTATACTTTGATTTGTTTTCCACAATAACTTTAGTTCTTCTTTTATATTCTTGTTAAATATAAGGATCTTAAATATTTCTTTTCATAATATTCATTGTCAGTCTATAAACTGGGTTGCATGTGACAAATATGCTTTGTCATTCCACCATAGGATGCAAGTGTCAAAAACTATTTACTGTCCATATTGGGCCTAAAACGTACAGGGTTCAATGTTTTGCTGTGCGACGCAGGGCCAGACATCGATTGGTATTGTTTCCTTAGGATCGCCAACACATATATGACAGATAATTTCAAATTTGTGTCTAAAGACCCAGGGTATCAAAATTGATATAAATCACGTTATTTGAAGCAGTGACTTCTCGAAATGAATTCACAGATGTAGGTTTATATTTCTTGAATTTCATTAATCAGTAACCAAAATATTTTTATAGTTTGAGGACATGTTATTGTTATTAGAACATTTTTTATCTTAGGAGATGGCCTATGTCCGTCAGATGAAAAAGACATCAACTTACAACAGAATCTTTGTTAATGTCGCAAAAACATTGGAGATACAAAGGAGTAGAGCCACGAAGGCCACAAATCGGCCCAAAAATTCAACTTTGATATACGTCCGTGTAATTGCTCCCTTGATGTTCATTAGACATCATATTTTATAAATTGCAATATCTTTTGATTAAAATGTTTATCAACAAGGAGGGCAGTGAGCTAAAAATTAGTCTATTTTGTACAAAATCTCGTTTTTTGACATTTTTCATTGATTTTCATGTATAAATCGGTAAAAACGAAAATGGCCACACCGTCGACCAAAATTATTTTGTGATAGAAATGTGCATTTTTATGTTATAAAATGATTATCAAAAAATTACAATGGTCGACGAATGTGGCCAATACTATTTTTGACAAAATACGATGATAAAACAGTGAAAATAGGCGAAAAATTAAGAATTGTATAATTTATGGCGTGTTTGAAATGCCAAGGCTAGACCTGTGGTGTAGATATTTCGTTAAATCTTTCATATATGAAAAGTTCATTTATGCCTTAACTCATTTTGGATAAATTTACGAAGAGTTGAAGTAGTTTAAAAATTAGTAAAAATACCGGGCCGATTTTAGGCATTCGTGGCTCTACTCCTTTAGAGGTAAATAATCAGTATTAAAGCCATCAACAAAAACAACATGTTGATTATTTTGTACAAAACAATAAACTCAGCTTTCGACCAGTTGATGAAGCCTTTGTAGGTAAGCACTGAAACAATAAATGTACGAATAGCAACTGGATTTGATGGCATTTGGCACTGGACAAGGACAGGTACCTTGTAGCCATACTAATCGACCTTTGTTAGGCCTTCGATAGTCTATCCATGATACTAAAGAATTATAGTTAAACTGAAAATGATGTAAAGTTACTACATAGTTATCTCTCAAACAGAAAGCAATGTGTGAAAATTGGCCATAGTGCTGGATATAAATAAAGGCGTGCCACAGGGTTTCAAATTTGGAGCACTGTGCTTTTCAATAACTTTATTAATGACATTATTCTCTTTGTAATACAAATATGCCATGCTTGCCGATGATAATAACCTTACCAAATCTGACAAATCTCTAGATATAGTTATTTCATCTCTGGAGGCAGATAGTAAATCCCTGATCTCATAATATTTATTAAATTTAAGTTTATACATTTCAATATAGAATCTTCAATACAATGTTTACATTTTCCATGCTACAAATAAACTACATACACGTGGTTTTGTATACAGCAATCTGAAGGTCATTGACATGTTACACGTGAATAGGTTAATTATAGTAACATATATCATGCACATTAGCAGTTTAAAATAGTGTCAGGTTTTAGTATTGACGAATTCTATCTGAAGCTCCGTGCCTCTGCCCCTTGCAAGCGACAGTGACACTTCACTTTTCACTCTAGATACACTTTAGAACATTTTCGTCAGCTTCAGCTGCAGCAGGCAGTGAAGAACAAGCTAGAGGAAAACCCGTGCGCATTTCCAGAAGGAATGGAGCTGAATCGTTACCGCTTGTGGAGACAGTTTCCCCCCAGTTGAGGAAAAACTTTGTTGCAGGTAGAGACATTCATCTTGCATCCTTATTTAGTCCGTACTATACAGGTTCTGGGATAATATAAATTGCCAATGTAGAGGGGGTAAAAAATGTTAAGTCCGATCCTCGTTTAAAAAAACTTTTAACACTAGAGGAGTTTATTCAGGCATTTGTGGTCTATAAAAACATCATATGTAGCGGCTTTCCCCGAAGGCGATCCGAACTTGATCTTTATGAACGAGACATCGTAGAAATGGCTACCAGCTATCCTGGTTCAGGTTTTTACGAGAACCACAAGAAGTTTTCGTTAGATGCAGCTTCTCTGGTCAATCGACTGGTTAATCAGAAATAACACACTCTTTTGTAACATTTTAGCGAATGCTAGACCAAATGCCTGTTTAAAGTTGTGGCAGCTCCTTTCATTCTTCTAATATGTGTAGCCACACTCAAAGAGCGGCCCGAGGTTTTAACTAAACCGAAGAGATTGTACGGCAGAGACCGGGTTACATATTTAGGCAAAGAAATCTGTAATAATAATAATGGTTCTAGGGGTTGCACTTTTCTACGATATAGGAACATTGACGTGTGCCTGTTTTGTAAAGGGGAACATCCACGATCAGTCTGTCAGTCAAAAAAACGAGAATGCTTGGTTCCCGAGAATAGGGATCCAGGTGAAGAAAATTTAGGTCGGCCTGAAAAATCTAATTCTGTTAACACTCCTATTAATATTCCATATCTAGAATTTCTTCTGCGCAATTTTCCCTTCTTGTGTAGCAACATTCCGTCCGCTCCAGCTTATGGAGTTTACGTATCTCAATTGATTCGTTACTCCAGAGCGTGCGGAACTTACATCGATTTCCTTAGCAGAGCGACACGTCTGACGCAAAAATTGCTCACACAGGGTTATGTTGCCCCTCGGTTGCTGTCTTCACTCAAGAAATTTTACGGAAGACATCATGCACTTATAGACAAATATGGGATTTCGATCTCTCAGATGAGTGCAGATGTTGGTTTATAATAAAAATAAATTACAAAGTTCCAGACAGTAAATTTAGCTACGCATCATAGGGTTTTGTTTTGTCTTCCTTTACCGGATTTGACACACTGAATGGACTATTTGCAACGCGACGGGTGTGCTATAGCTACTCTTCCGGAGCACCTGAGTTCACTCTTGTGTCGACTGGAGTTTGCGTTGTTGATTGATATTCAGCTATTTTGTGTTTCCATGTTTTACATGTTATCTGTTTTTGTCACGTTCTTGTTGGTGTTTACTGGTTTTGTCTCTGCCCTTTCGGACTTTTAACATGCGGATTACCCAATTGGTACCTCTGCTTCTTACTAAATTGCAACATTATTTGGTTCATGGGTTACGTTTTGGATTTCATACAGGTCTACAGTCCTTATCAAAAAATTCACTTGAGTGCAAAAATTTACAATCTGCGTTGAGAAATAAAGATGTTGTTTTTGAATTGATTCAAACAGTTAGTTAGTTAGTTAGTTATTGCTTTACTCCCAAGCAGCACGATTTCGGCTATATCCGGGAGATGAACATGAAAGTGATGATACAATAAACATGAAATGATGATGAAGTGGAGAAAATGGGGACATAAGGCCAATAGGGTAGGAGAGTTTTGACTGCCACTGGAAAAAGGAGTGATGGGTAGGGACGGGAAATTTAGCCTCCTGCATGGGGATCCTACGGGTCCTACTCTTACCGAGACCTGCAGCAGGGTTCTTTAACGTGCGAGGAACGTGACATTTTTCCCAACACGGTGCACCACTATGGTTTGCGGTCAGGTTTTCCGCATTATCGCCTGACGACCCCGCATCTCTCGATGTCAGGGCTGCCCCATTCAACCACCTAGGGCACACACCCCAGTCGCTTTGTGGGCAAAGCGGCCTGACCCGATGTCAGGTTTCTGAGCGCTCTTTAGTGGCATTTTACCGACAAGTTTAGCGCTGCTGCGGGCCTATTCGCCACCCAGAATCCGCACGTTTTATGTGCTATCTCAACAAAGGCAAACAATTGGAATAGGTATATCTCACAAGAAAATTCGGAAAATGATAGTAACATATTTAAGAGAGTTAATGAAAGAGTCCCGTGCGGGGCCCGGGTGGTGAATAGGCCCGCAGCAGAGCCTAGCTTGTCGTAAGAGGCGACTAAGGGTTTTGGGATTCTGACGTCGGGTCAGTGCTCAGCCCACAGAGCGACCAAGTGTGTACCCTAGGTGGCTGAATAGGGTAGCCCTCGTCCGCGATACAATGAACATGAAATGATGATGATAAATGAAATATGGGGGTGAAATTCAAACCACAGAAAAAGGGGAGAGGTGGGTAGGGGCGGAAAACTTAGCCTTTGTGGTGCACTACTTGGCGGTCCACAAAGGGGTCTTTTACGTGCATGAAGCGTGGCACTCTCCACACATGTTGGCCCACTATGGTCAACGGTCAGGGTTTCCTGACAACCCCCGCGGACGAGGGCTACCCTATTCAGCCACCTAGGGTACACACTTGGTTGCTCTGTGGGCCGAGCACTGACCCCAAGTCAGAATCTCAAGACCCTTAGTCGCCTCTTACGACAACCTAGGCTCTGCTGCGGGCCTATTCGCCACCTGGGCCCTGCAAGGGACCATTTTATTTGAACGGTATTTATTGCACATTTAAATATCAAATTGTTGGTTTTTCGATAATTTTGTTTATAAATCAACTTTAATAATGTAGTGAAATATGGCTTTCAGGTGTAGACAAAGTAGGAACCATCCGTTCGCAAGAAGACAATTAGATTTGGATAATCCAAACACCTGGACATCACAACAAAATTCGTGACGAACTTAAAAATTGGGCATAACTACGCCCCAAAAAGCAACAGTTTTAAGTAGTAATATATTGGGCAACCCACTCCAGGACGAAGGACTTTTAAACAGGACTGATGACGTTTTAACAGGACTGACCTGTTTTTAAGAGGACGTGTGCACCCTATGACCTCACGTGTCCTTAGAGTTCTGGTATTTGACCCAGACAGATTACAATGATGACGTAGCTGGTATTTGACCTTAGTGTCCTTAACAGCTCTGGTATTTGACCCGACCCGTGTTGGACATTTTTGTTTAAGTTTTTTTAACTTACCTACCTTCACTGGTTCTATGTTGTACAGTTCTGCAATCATGAATGTTTCTCAAGCTCATGCTTACTTAAGTTTCATCTATAAGCGATCCCGATATGTATGTCTTTTTTAATTTAAATTTAATTTGATTTTAACTTTTAAGAGAAGTACTTTTCAGAACTTTTGTAAATGCTTAACTTGGTTATGCTGTATGTTGACACTTCAAGGAGTAACCTCTCATCAGCAGCATTCCCATCAAAACATTGCTAGGTCAAAAACCAAAAATATTGAAAGATACATGTAGGTCAGCTTTCTTTTAGTTTGTGTAATTTGATTAACATTTTTATCTTTATACTATGAAACTACAGATACAACACCCAACCAAACATTAGAAATTAGTCAAGCTTCAATTAAACCTAATTAAGCTTTTTAACTAAAACATGAGTAAACCAACTGCAGAATCTTATAAACATAATGCATTTCCCATGAAATCTAAGATCAGATTGAAATACAAATCATTCTAAATATCAGTTTTGAAAGGAATATACAGATAATGTTGGTCGGCATATACCTTGTGTTAAAAGTAAGCACAAATCTTTGTTATAATTTTTGTTAAAAGAATTTTCTGCCTTTGTATTTTTTGTACTCAAACCACTAGTTAGAATATATAGGTAACAACAGAATTACCGAACATTGATCAGTCTCGAAGTCCATAGACGTTAGACAAATCCAATCATACCGAATAACTGGAGACAGCAATGGTCCTGACTTGGTACAGACATTTCATAAGAAATGGTGGGTTAAACCAGGTTTTATGGCGCGCCAAACCTCCCTCTTCCATTGCGATCTATAAATGACACAAACTTCATTAAAACCAAGCTCACTATTATCAAATAAATCTATTGTACAGTTTCACAAAACACCATTTCAATGGAGCAGTCAAGTGATGTGAGAGGAGCAAAAAAAAAAAAACAAACATCAAATTTAATAAATCTATTATAAAAATTTACAACAAATCACCCTCTTCCCCTGATTGTAATAATAAAAAAGCACCTTGCTCTGTAAGTAAAAATGATTACCCCTGATTAAAAAGTAATTAATCAAGCCTAAACACCACCCCTCCCCCTTAATTTTTGAATCAATCATAATCAAAATATAAATCACCCCTTACCTAAATCAAAACCTGATCATATCATTAAACCCTGATTATAAAATGATTAACATTGCCAAAAAATCCCACCCCTCAATTTAGAATTAGCACCGGAATCAATATACACATGATAATAAAAATTAATAAAAAATCAACAGTAAAAATCCATCTAAAAATCAACAAATTATACTCATTTATAACAATTACAAAACTAATAATGGCACATTGGTGAAGGTGAGACCCAAGGACACTTAAAACAACCACCGAAAAGTAAATATAAACATAAAACAAGTAACAAGAGTTGACACTAAAGTATGTCTCGCCTGTCGGCACCATCACAGAACTCATTGAAGGTCTAGCTGGGCCTTCAGAAAAGTTAAAGACAAGGTCATGTGACAGATGCCAGAATTCCATTTAACCATCACTGAAGTGTGTTCTAGATACCATAGTTATTGAGAAACAATGAAAAAAGACCAACATTCACTAGTCATTCAACCACTTGATTAATTTTCCACAAAAGTTTTAAATGTCCCAACAACAAGGGGTCCTATACGTTTATCGCATTTTCTGCACGTTACGAGTTTTTTATCGAGAAAGTGGCACGTTACTGAGTTTATTCGGGTGCGTTAATCAAAATTTATCGGAGAATTTTCACAAAGGTCAGTAAATTTTTGTTTATATTATGTTTTATTGAAAATAACGAAATTTAAAAATTACATCTGTCAAAATGGTATACCTTTCTACTTGTACATATATGATCAAAACACTGAATTCAGGTCTCCTTTCGCAATAAAACGGAAAGGCGTGTGACTCAACCTAAAATTTTCAATGTCATTTTCCAGAACGGCGTAAGGTTTTTTTCCTTAAAAATCTTTATTATCGATAGAAAAACTCAAAAAAATGAACATTATCAACGATAATATGCTTATGAAACATTGTTGAACTTTTGACTGAGTTTTCTTTTGTAAAAATGCTTCAAAAGTCTATTTTTCGTGATTGTTAGGAACATTTGGTCAGTTAATGAGTAAGCGACGACAAAACTCAACCGTTAAAACTGCACGTTAATGAGTTAATATAAGGATTATAATTAAAGCGATAGCTTCTTTTAATTCTTCGATGGAAACTCACTTTTGTGTATGATCAAGCACCCCTCACTTCAACGATGATCTTGATTATATATCCCAAAACGCATATGGTTTAATCATAACCATTTGTCATGCATTTATAAGATGATTGCATTTTCATTAAAAAAATCACACCAAGCATTCATTCTTTTGATGCCATTCATCATATTTTCAGATCAAGAAACGCAAAAGAAACTCTAATTATGGAAACAAAAAGTATCGATGGAAAAAGAAAAAACATCCCGAAAAAGAAGAAGCTGACAGTGAATCTGTGGAGGTTACCTTAGATCTTAATGACACGTTCACAATTACAAACAAAAACGAGGAAACAGAAACAGAAGTCAAACATTTACTACCCCAAGTAATCGAGGAATTAAAATTTCTTATCTACCTTTTGATGTTTTTTCGTTTAGTTGTCAACAAAACATTTGACTTCCACAACATATGTTTTCTATTGTTTTGTGACGTCTTACGGTTTTGGTCCTGTTCATCAACTCGATTGATGAGGTATCCATTTAAGGCAACGAGACAGTTTTGGTGGCTTGGCAGAATTCTTTTTCACGGACGCTTCCAACGTTTTATGTCTGGTTACAGAAATATGAGACATCCATCTATTACAAATTCTGATCCATTAGATCCAAAAGATGCGGAAATAAATTTTGCCGCTCCACGGGAAATCCATATAGATGGTATGCCAATATCACAAAGCATTCCTCAAATAACAGGGCCTGGAAAGTTTACGGAAATGATTGACATAATTGCAAATCAACCCATTAGTAATTCGCATGTTTTAATAATAGGCATCTTTAAAGGATGAATACTAGCCATAGTATATTGAAAAGTCATGACAAGTTTTTTTCAGATGAATTTGGTTTTCGATGATCTAAAAAGTTCTTTAATGTACCAGGGAAACGAAAATGAGGGATGTATCGGATGTAAAAATGACCAATTAGCAAGTCGAGGATTAATTATTGTTTAGTTGAAAAACATCATTAAAGTAACAAAAGGTGAGATTGAAATCGACACTCCTTTGTTTTTTGTCGAAGCATAGACCTGTCATATACATATCTATGGTCGAAGTGATTGTAAAAAGTCCGCTATATATGATTTTTTAAAAATGCAATGTGTGCCCACTGGATGCCGATTGTTTAAACACCAAATCAACTGGTAAAAAACATATTTCCTATAGGAAATGTATTTGCCCTTCTGTATTATTTTTAATTTTACTGGTCCGACGATCGTAATTTCACTGACCTCGACGAAAAATATCTTTTCATAGTCGACATTAAGAATTGCGAACCTGTGCTTGTCCTTGTTTAACCAACTTAGCAAAACGAGATTATATTATACATGCGGAATTTAAGTTTAATTGTGGGGATGAAAACATGACTAGTATTATTTTACTTGTTCTAATAAGTATTTCTCACTTAAAAGCAAGAAAATTACATTAAATAAAATCATCAACAATATTTGAATGGCTTAACTGATTTTAAAAAAACGTGATGTAAACCTTGATGTAAGACGCAAATAGAAAAAAATATATTGTATTCGATCATTATAAAATGTTCGGCTACTCATTAACGAGTTTAAAAAACCGAATGAACTCATTAACGGACAATATTGGCAGAACATTTAACAAAAATTACATTTATAACATAAAAATGTGCATGTTACCTATATATTTAACTCCAAGTGGTGCGTTAATCTTTTGCAATCATAAAACACTAAAAAAATTATTATTATCTATAAAATATGTTCTGAAATTTAATATTTTCACAAGTTGATACTTTATAAAACATGATAGTAGCAACTCGCCTTTCGGTTTTATGAAAAAATGACTCAATGAAAACCTTTTTCTTTTACACCAGTGGGTTAAAGAATAGCTACGATTTGGACAGATGCATTTAAGTTTTCCCAAAGACTCCATATATTTTGTCAAAACTGTGTTTTGTGCAAAATTTTGAGGTTTTTACTCTTAACGCACCGACTCACTGAACGTTTAACGTGCGCTTTTTAGACCGAACCTTGGTTAATTATTATTAACGTGCAGAAATCGCGATAAACGTATAGGACCCCTTGAACAATCATCTAAGTGCACAGAGTCACTGAACCATGACAATGGGGTCAAAGTCTAATGGCATGGGGCCAAATACATAGACCATAACCCAAAGTGTCTGTATACCAGATGTCAGATGCCTAGCTATTATATTTTTCACTTAATTCACTTTCCACAAAAGTCTTACAAAGGGGTTTGTTGGTCCAAAAAACATCTTAGTCCACAGAGTCGCTGACCCATGAAATTGGGGTCAGGGTCAAACGGCATGGTGCCAGTTGCGTAGACCATAACCCCAGCTGTCTGTTAACAAAATATCAGATGCCTAGCTATTAAACTATTCTTGTAATTCATTTTCCACAAAAGTATTACAAAGGGGTCTTTTTGGCCCAAACAAACATCCAAGTTCACGGAGTCGCTGAACCATGAAATTAGGGTCAAGGTCTAACGGCATGGTGCCAGTTGCGTAGACCATAACCCCAACTGTCTGTTAACAAAATATCAGATGCCTAGCTATAAACTTTTCTTGTAATTCAATTTCCACAAAAGTATTACAAAGGGGTCTTTTGGCCCCAAAAAACATCTAATAAATCTAAAAGTGATTACATTTGTTCTAAGTTGGATGTTATAGTAAAATCTTTAAATTTGGTGTTTTTTGGTAGAAATATTGATAATTTGATAGTAACTCTAAAACATTAATCTTTTACTTTTTGACTATTGTATTGTTTCGAAGCATTACAGGGATCAAATATGTCGGTTTTGTATGATGATATAATACTAAATCATTTGTTGTTTGAAGTGTTATGTTGGATTAAGAATCGATATGTTTGATTTTTTTTACATCAATCGATAAATGCTTCTTAGCTAGCTGTCAGTAACTGCGAGGGAGTTCCTTTACGTTTCGTTGTTTTCGTATAGTACTCTTGTCTCAGGTTCTCTCTTGGTGAATTGAGCTTTTATCGATTTGATTTTAAAGTGTGTTTGTTGTGTGCTTTGTACAAGATAAACAATAGGGGGAAGGTTGGGCCCAAATAAACTAGTTTAACCCCGCCACATTTTATATGTGCCTGTCCTAAGCCAGGAATCCTTGGCAAAGCTTTTGTTTGTCCTTGTCTACTATCTGTTTTTTTTTTGTTTTATGTCCAGACATGGGTCTTTTTTTGATATTTTAGGGATTTGTTTGAATCTTATGTATTGTATTTTTAGTCTTGGGCCAATGAAAGACGGTGACCAGTGACCTCTGGTCATGTTGAAGACTGCTGGCTGTTTTCGTTTGTGATTTTTTAAATTGCCGTTTCTTTAATGTTGGTTGTGTCGCGTACACTTATTCAACATCTCTTTATCGTCTATCTAAGTTCACGGAGTCCCTGAACCATGAAATTAGGGTCAGGGTCTAACGGCATGGTGCCAGTTGCGTAGACCATAACCCCAACTGTCTGTAAACCAAATATCAGATGCCTAGCTATTATACTTTTCTTGTAATTCATTTTCCACAAAAGTCTTACAAAGGGGTCTTTTGGCCCGAAAAAAACATCTAAGTTCACAGAGACGCTGAACCATGAAATTTGGGTCAGGATCAAACCGCATGGTGCCAGTTGCGTAGACCATAACCACAACTATCTGTATACCAAATATCAGATGCCTAGCCATTAAACTTTTCTAGTAATTCATTTTCCACAAAAGTCTTACAAAGGGATCTTTTGGCCCGAAAAAAACATCTAAGTTCACAGAGTCGCTGAACCATGAAATTTGGGTCAGGGTCAAACGGCATGGTGCCAGTTGCGTAGACCATAACCCCAACTGTCTGTATACCAAATATCAGATGCTTAGCTATTATACTTTTCTTGTAATTCATTTTCCACAAAAGTTTTACAAAAAAGTTTACGCCGTCGCCGTCGCCGGAAAGTAATACCTATGCCTCGCCTTCAGCGACTTAAGTCGCAGGCGAGACAAAAATGAGTAATGGAATGTACAATAAGAGAAAATGTTTCCTCATAATCAGAGAATTTCCCAAATACAAAAATATTAAAGTTAAATATGAGGAGACAATTTCAACAACGAAAAAAAGTAAATGTATTTTTATAATAAGCATTTTTGACTTGAAACAGTGAAATGTGCGTCAACAGAAAATGTCCTCGATTCTGTACCCCTGAGTATTTATCTAATACTGAACATTAAAATAAAAAAACCTACTCATTAGTATATACAACCCACACTCCTCTCCCAATCCTAGGTATAAGACAACATACCAAACATAAATATTTTATACCATATCTTTAAAAGGGAGTTGTGTCACATACACTTATTCCACATCTCGTTTTTATTAGGCAGAGCCTTATAGTCATATAGCTATCTGATTTTCGCGTTTTATTTCCGTCTAGACAGGGTAAATCGTTCAGTCAATATTGCTACCAGAGGATCTATTACAGAACATTAATCGTTTATTGTATTTTAAATGTTATACAGATTGTTTAAAATAAGAGGTACATATTTATACCCAACATAAATGCGATATAAATGTGAACTACATATCGTGTATCAATACTCCTTGACGTTCACGTAAGAATTGTTGACCTTTGATCAAGTGGGCGGAGGTTAATTACAGATTTCTTAACAAATGTGTAAGTGTGCGGCGGAAACAAACAAAACTGATGTGCTATGTTTCAAGTTTATGAAACACAGATCGTTCTTTATTTTTAATGCTAATGTTTAGCTCTGCCTTTTAACGCTTTAGTGCTTTGATTGTCTTAAATCTCACATAACATATTAGTTACATGTAGTTTCAACCTTCAAAACCCAGATATTCAGAGAAATGTACAGAAATAACCTGAGTATCATACAGTAGTCTGCAATATTTACTCATAATAAGATGATTTCAGTTATTAAACAGCAAATACCTAATTATAAATAAACAAACCTAAAAAAGAGAAACATGGCTATTATAAAGTTATAAGTTTAATCTTACAATAGGTTTAATAGCCCAGTTGCAAATTATTTTGCTGTGCTGGTGCGACAGGGATTTGAATATCATGTACTGGCTGCACATTTTGTTGTGCTGGTGCAACAGGGATTTGAATATCATGTTCTGGCTGTACATTTTGTTGTGCTGGTGTAACAGGTATTTGAATATCGTGTTCTGGCTGCACATTTTGTTTGCTGGTGCAACAAGAATTTGAATATCATGTTCTGGCTGCACATTTTGTTGTGCTGGTGCAACAGGGATTCGAATATCATGTACTGGATGCACATTTTCATTTATCGGTTCTACAGGGATTACAATATTGGGTACTGGTCGCATATTAAGATTATTGTGGAATTCATTTAAAAAGTTATGGAACTGGTTTCTTATTCGAAGAACTGTTTGATGATTGTTAAAATTGTATCAGTAATTCTACAATACAAATAATCACGTTCACATGCTACATTCTAAAAAAAATAACATTCACCCAAAAATGACAAGGTTTACTGAATTTTGAAATTATAAATTAAAGTAGATGCTGACAAATCTTAAAACCATAAAGTGATTGCAATTACAGTACAGCTAGAGACATACCATAACGGAACACTGTGATAGTGGTACACCACTATTGGAGTGGTACCCCATACTGTAACTTAAAAAATAAGATCCTCGGTCAAGGCCTTACGTGCTACATAGCACGAAGAGGACTAAGTAAGTAAAATTCTTTTGGAATTGTTCGGTAAAATCATTACATGTACCTCTTAGTGCGGAGAAAATTTTGTAATATCTTACACCAGTAAAAAGATATTTGTTTCCAATCTAAATACATGTAGTGGTGTACCACTATCACAGTGTTCAGTTATGATATGTGTCTAGCTGTACTGTACACACCCTATTTACAATATTTATGTTTTTTTTTAAATATTTTATAAATCTACGAAGTAAACAACTGGAGTCTTTATCTATATCAATTCCGTGGCTCAGCATTCGATTGTTAAGACAACATGACAATCAGTAAGAGTATCACTACAAAATACATGTAAATGTTAATATGTACATCATGGAATGATCGTTGTCAAAGACTATTTGTTTTTGTTGCCACTAGTAATTATTGGTGACTTCTTTTGTCTGCAACAACACAGAATTACAACTATACGCCTAATAATATAACAATCAGGGCTGTAAATTGAATAAGTAAAACATATAAATACATGTAATACCATTAGTTTTACCTCTGGAAAATATAAACTTGTTTGTGTGTAATAAAAAAATCATATTTCTTTTGTTCTACTTACAATCAACAATCAAGAACTTGTGAGATTGAATTGTGGAATGGTAAATTTGTGTTGAAACTTGAAGGTTTTCTATTGTGTGTTTTCTCATGTTAAGACTAAATGCGACCTGATCACCCCAGTGATTCAGCTAGGCAAAATTTGAATCAGTCAATTTGTCCTGAAAAGAAAGCTGTTTTTCATCAGTCATCCCTTTATACTTTAACCAAAAATTTGTCCTGGGAGATGGATATTTTCAGGTCATGACATTTAGAAAAACTATCAGTCAATGAAAAATGATGCCAATCTGAAACCCTGTTTCATATTTTATTACTTCCATAATTATTATATAATAACATGCATGCCAGAACGTCAGTATTATAGTATTTATGAAAAAGAAAAAAATGGAAACATTGTTTTTTTCTGATACATGATTTACATGTACTTACCACTAAGGGCTATAAGAGTTGGAACAACCCAATCTTCTAGAGTCTCAATCTGAAATTAACATTTAAGATATAAAAATAAACTACATTTTCAGTCATACATGTACATATCAAATGTACAAGCAATATATATCTTAATGCACTTGCTAGCAACAACTCTCAAATAAATAAATGTACCCCCCCAAAAAAAAAACAACAAAACCCACCCCCCCAAAAAAATATAAGAAATTTATCTACACGCTATTGATGCCTCACCAAGGGGCCATGGATTTTTTTACCCATTGATATTGAAAATGGCCCCTTCTAATCTCAATTTTTTACATAGAGTGTTAAGAAATGACCCCTTCAAATTTCCAATTTCAGTGAACAAATCCCTGCCTCACCTATTAATTTTAAAAGTAACATAAATGGATCACTTCACTTTAATAATGTGGATTAATTTTAATGTACATGCACCTGTGGTTTAACCGATTTTTGTTGGATTCTGATTTTGAACGATCTAGGATGGTTGTCCAACTTAATAATTACATATGTAAATATCTGGTTTAATTTTTTTATTCTATGTAAGAATTCAAATATCATTCAGTAGAATAATAATGTAAACATTAATGCTTTTAGTTCCTGAAAACCCCAAAGAATCTTTAAACATCAATCAAGTCCACTAAAACTTTATATTTAACATCGCCCCGATAGCCAGATTTTATCGAGGGTTAGATTTTAAAAATATTCCTTACTAGCCAAATTATTTTTTACAGGTCTACATTTTTCAATATTTTGTCAAGGTGCGGGGATTGGGTATGCTTAAAATCATTGTCTTGATAAGAGGTGGTTGATGTAGTGGTCTCCATGGGGGTGTTGAATGTTGAGGTGGTCTCCATCATGGTTGGGGTTGAAGTCTCGATTACGGTGGTAGACATTGTGCACCTATGACCCCCAACAACTACATTTCTTGCCTCCCCAACCCCATCACAGTCGCCTTCTTCGATGAATACATCAACATTTTGATTGGTTTCGAGAGTTGATGACAGGAAGAGCCGATCCATGTATAAGTCAATAACAGTTATGTCGTTTAAACTGTAGTCGTTCACACCAAAGTATTCGCATGTTAATTTGCGACCTTTTTTTTAAAACAACTATGTTGATTCAAAACAACCTTCTTCTTCAACGGATTACAGTCATGACAGTGACAGAAAAGTATTATCAAGAAGATTTTCGAGATCACTCAGACATAGGTTGAATATCTTAGTAATAATTTGGTTCACCAGTTTGGTATTTTTGGTTATACTGTTCTATGCTCTTCATATTCATACAGTGTTTGGCATTTTCAATATCTTTGGTAGAGCGCCTCTGATGAGTCTTGAATAGACGAAACGCGCGTCAGGCGTAGCAAAATTTATTGTCTGGAACTTTGTTGTCATTTGTATTTCGAACACACGTGAAGGTTAGAACTGCTGGTGGAGTTTAAATTCCCCGAGGTAAGCCCGCTCCGGCACCAACACTTTTGAGTTGGAGAATACATCAAAGCTTTAAATTATCCGTCTAAAATTCAAAATTGTCTAAACCCTAAGGTTCTTCCTACCCCAGACATAGGTTGAATATCTTAGTAATAATTTGGTTCACCAGTTTGGTATTTTTGGTTATACTGTTCTATGCTCTTCATATTCATACAGTGTTTGGCATTTTCAATATCTTTGGTAGAGCGCCTCTGATGAGTCTTGAATAGACGAAACGCGCGTCAGGCGTAGCAAAATTTATTGTCTGGAACTTTGTTGTCATTTGTATTTCGAACACACGTGAAGGTTAGCACTGCTGGTGGAGTTTAAATTCCCCGAGGTTAGCCCGCTCCGGCACCAACACTTTTGAGTTGGAGAATACATCAAAGCTTTAAATTATCCGTCTAAATTTCAAAATTGTCTAAACCCTAAGGTTCTTCCTACCCCAGACATAGGTTGAATATCTTAGTAATAATTTGGTTCACCAGTTTGGTATTTTTGGTTATACTGTTCTATGCTCTTCATATTCATACAGTGTTTGGCATTTTCAATATCTTTGGTAGAGCGCCTCTGATGAGTCTTGAATAGACGAAACGCGCGTCAGGCGTAGCAAAATTTATTGTCTGGAACTTTTTTGTCATTTGTATTTCGAACACACGTGAAGGTTAGCACTGCTGGTGGAGTTTAAATTCCCCGAGGTTAGCCCGCTCCGGCACCAACACTTTTGAGTTGGAGAATACATCAAAGCTTTAAATTATCCGTCTAAATTTCAAAATTGTCTAAACCCTAAGGTTCTTCCTACCCCAGACATAGGTTGAATATCTTAGTAATAATTTGGTTCACCAGTTTGGTATTTTTGGTTATACTGTTCTATGCTCTTCATATTCATACAGTGTTTGGCATTTTCAATATCTTTGGTAGAGCGCCTCTGATGAGTCTTGAATAGACGAAACGCGCGTCAGGCGTAGCAAAATTTATTGTCTGGAACTTTGTTGTCATTTGTATTGCCACATTTTCACAACGGCGGGAAAGGGATAAAAAGATTCGGGGATTGAAATGATTATACAAACAAAGTTTGTAAACTCGACCCATGGGAATATATTTAGCTAGTCGAATACACTTGTCTTATCCATTTGTCTTCTTTTTTTCAACGCTAAAATCAAGGTCCATTTACTTGGCTCCATTTCTGAAGAGACGGGTTTAACACCTTTTGCGGCGTTATTCTGCTTGTTTGTTATCCCTAGTGGCATTATTCTGCTTTTTTGTTATCCCCAGCGGCATTATTCGTCTCTTCTAGTTATCTCCAAGCGGTATTATTCTTCTCTTCTTGTTCTCACCGAGGCGGCATTATTCTGCTCCTTTTGTTATGTCCTGCGACATTATTGTCATTTTAATATATATATATATATTTTTTACTTTAAGCAAATAGTTTTGCTGAAGCAACCCTGGAAATCAAAGCCTCTTTTGTTTTGAAAAAAAAATGTTTTCTTCACATCTTTCAACCAAATAGTCTTCATTCGTCCACTAAACATGGCTCCCAACAAACTTTTCTGGTATTTCTGAAGTGTCTCTAATCTGGTTTAAACCAGTGGTAGTCCAGACCCCTCTTGTTTTGAAACAGATATGTTTATTCTGTTCAAAAATATATATATATATATAAATTATTTCAAGTGTTTTTCCTCAAAATAGTATCCATTCGTCGACTGAACATGGCCCCTAGCATGGTTTCGGGATATTTTTGAAGCGTCTCTAATCTGGTTTAAACTAGTGCTAGTCCAGACCCCTCATGTTTTGAAACAAATATGTGTTTTTTAAGTGTTCTTTCCTTAAACCAAATAGTCTCCATAGATTCAGAATATTTTCGATGTATCTCTTTTTAAGCTTGTCTGACATTTTCCATGAAAATGCTGTTTCAGTTTCAACTTATTTTTCTGGTGATTTTTCATATTCTGCGTTTTTATGTCTTTTGTGATGTGTTCATTTCTTTTTTAAATTTGTAGTTTAGATTAATACAGAGTGTAGTTTATTTGTTTTTGATATGTTAATTTTCATTGATGTTTTTAGAGGTCGTTCTCTTTTTTCCTAGTGGGATTTAGGCTAGAGATTAGGGACGGGGAATCTCTACCTTCCGTTAAGATTTTCGAAACGCTTTACGGTTGCTCAATTTGCTCGGCACAATGGCAAAGAGCGAACGACGTCCATGTGCATGTTCCTCTTCTTTGTTGGTTTTGTGGGCGGAAACTCAGAAACCAACTTCGATTGGTTGGTAGACAGGCGGGGAAACATTGCGCAGTCGTCTTGTCAGAAGTATAAAGTATAAAGCGCTGAGATTTTGATACTTTTTTTTTAGTTTCAAAGATGGATAGGGCTACAGTATATCAACTCGTTTTTCGACGACAAGACCGACCAAGTGGTGGAATCGAATATGGAATAAGCTTTTGACGACAAAAGGTTGCTGTTATGCAATGCTCAGATAAAGGACATTTTTATGCCAATTTGTACGATAATAGACCCCAGTTCAAGGGGCGTCTTCTTTTTGGTTTCGATGAAGCCGAGGAGTTAATAAGGATTATATCAGAAATGGGGACACTGAAACCTACATTTAAGGTATGTTTTCCAAGATTATATTTCAGTCTTTTAATTTAAGCGCTTATGAAGTGTTTAAAACCTGTTAGCTCTAGCCAAATACTATCTCTGTTATATTAACAGTCAAAATTATATCAAATATAAGGAGCACCTGTGTTCACTCTCGTTACTATATTGACGGGAAAACTTTATAGTTTTAAGAATCCAGAGACAGCTGAAAGAGAAGCAAAGAATCCAGAGACAGCTGAAAGAGAAGCTGATGAAACCAAACTATATAATGAAGGGGATGGAAGGGGACCTCCACCCCTTACTTTGTTGCGCATAATATAACAAACACAACATGTTATTTGGGAGATGATAAAAGGAGCCTACCCTTGAAAAAGGGAAAGTGGAGACTGCAGCTATGGGAGAGGAAAATGTTGTGCCACTTTTTCAGTCAACATTTCTAATAGTTAAAATAGTTTGATTTTAAACTTCTGACAAGATGAAACGTCAATGTTTTTTCAGACATGACAATAAAATAATTCGTGGGATACAAAATTATTATTATTTTTCTAAATAATAAACATACAATTTAAAAGTATTTACAAGTTTGAAATTCTAAAATGACCATATGCATAACTTTGAATACAATTTTTCCAGTAACGTTTGTCGTCGAAATTACATAGTCCTTTTTTTACTACGTGATTTACATACAGTTCATGATTTTGGCTCCGGATTAAATTTATGGAATTCATGGTATCAACATTGTCAAACAAACATTTTTATACGACCGCAAAAAATTTGCGGACGTATTATGGTATGATGCTGTCGTCGTCGTCGTCGTTGTCTGTTAACTTTTTAGTGGTTCCACAATAACTTTAGTTCCAGTTATCCGATTGCTATGAAACTTTACAATGATGTTCCTTACCATAAAAGGATGCATGGGATTGATTTTGGGGGTCCCCCCATTTTTCGTTTAGAAATTAGGGGCCAAAAAAGGGCCAAAAATACTACTTTTTTGTTTGTTTCCACAATAACTTTAGTTCTAGTTATCCAATTGCTATGAAATTTGACAGTGATGTTCCTTACCATACAAGGATGAATGGGATTGATTTTGGGGGTCCCCCCTTTTTTTGTTTCGAAATTAGGGGCCCAAAAGGGGAAAAAATTCAAATATTTTACTTGTTTCCACCATAACTTTGGTCCTAGTTGGCCTATTGCTGTGAAATTTGTCAAGAATGTTTCTTACAATAAAAGAATGAACCTGATGAATTTTTGCGCCCCCCCTTTTTCTCCGTTGTGTAATTAGGGGCCAAAATAAAAACTTTTTTATTTGTGGTCCGATTTTGAATTTTTTTTTACATGTTTGTTCTTGTCAAATAGCGGATACAAAATTAAGAATTAATTTTTGCGACTCCCCCTTTTTCCCCCTATTACGTAATTAGGGGCCAAATGGGGCCAAAATCGAAACTTTTTTATTTGTGGTCCGATTTTGAATTTTTTTTTTGCAAGTTTATTTTTGTCAAGTAGCGAATCTAAATTTGAGAATTTATTTTTGCGACCCCCACCCCTTTTTCACCAGTTACGTAATAAGGGGCCGAAATTGAAACTTTTTTATTTCTGGTCCGATTTTGAATTTTTTTTTGCATGTTTGTTGTTGTCAAATAGCGGATACAAAATTAAGAATTAATTTTTGCGACCCCCCCTTTTTCCCCTTATTACGTAATTAGGGGCCAAATGGGGCCGAAATTGAAACTTTTTTATTTCTGGTCCGATTTTGAAAATTTTTTTTGCATGTTTGTTCTTGTCAAATAGCGAATACAAAATTAGGAATTAATTTTTGCGACCCCCCTTTTTCCCCCTATTACGTAATTAGGGGCCAAATGGGGCTTTTTTATTTGTGGTCTGATTTTTAAATTTTTTTTTGCAAATTTATTCTTGTCAGGTAGCGATTCTAAATTTAAGAATAAATTTTTTGGGCTGTAATCATAATTTAAAAAAAATTCTGGTTCGATTTTTAATTTTTTCCCCAAACATTATTCTTTTAAAGAGTAGAATACAACATTCAAAATTTATATTTTTAGCCCCTGGGTTGAAAGTCCATCAGAGAAGCATGTGTCAAAAACCTTTGTCAGTCCACCATGGGCTGCATGTGTCCAGAACAATAGACTATCCATATTAGGCCTAAAACGTACAGGGTTCAACATGTTGCGGTCGTATCATGCTGCGCTCGGCGAAGCTTTTTATTTATAATTTGCGTGGCGCACTTTTTTATTCCTTTGGCAGTTTTCTTTTCCTGTTCAGTGTTGCCATCGTCGAAAATCAAACTATACATTTTAGGTCTAAGTCCAACGAATTCTTTAATTGGTATGCCTGAAAAAAGCACATATACATTTGTAGTTCATATATCTTAGCTTTATATTTTCAATATAATATATGGTAGGTTCTTTAAAAATTGTTTTGAAAATAAAGTGAATTGTTAAAAGCTGTATTGATAATAATGTAAAAAAATTCAATGTTTTAATCTGATTTTTTACAGAATGTTTTGAAAATAAAGTGAATTCTTTCAAAGTTGTATTGAAAATAATGCAAAAAAATCAATGTTTTGAAAATAATCTGATTTTTTACAAAATGTTTTGAAAATAAAGTGATTTTTCAAAAATTGTTTTGAAAATAAAGTGAATTCTTTCAAAGTCGTATTGAAAATAATGCAAAAAAAATGTCTTGAAAATAATCTGATTTTTACAAAATGTTTTGAAAATAAAGTGGTTTTTAAAAATTGTTTTGAAAATAAAGTGTTTTTTGTAAAGTTGTATTGATAATAATGTAAAAAAAATCAATGTCTTGATTCGATTTTTAAAAATTTGTTGTGAAAAAATGATTTTTGTAAAAGTTGTATCGAAAATAATGTAATTGTTTTTAAAAATGTTTGAAAATAAGTCAAAAACATGTGAGTGAGTGAGTGAGTGAGTTGGTGTTTTACGCCCGTGCAACGCTATATAGGTTATTTACAGGCGATGAACATGAAAGGGATGATAAAATGAACATGAAATGATGATGATAAATGAAATATGGGGTGGGGTGAGAAACAAAGGACCGGTAAATTTTGAAGAACCACAGAAAAAGGGGAGAGGTGGGTAGGGGCGGAAAATTTAGCCTATGTGGTGCACTACTGGGCGGTCCACAAAGGGGTCTTTTACGTGCATGAAGCGTGGCACTCTCCACACACGTTGGCCCACTATGGTCGGCGGTCAGGGTTTCCGTATTATAGACCTGACAACCCCCGCGGACGAGGGCTACCCTATTCAGCCACCTAGGGTACACACTTGGTCGCTCTGTGGGCTAAGCACTGACCCGATGTCAGAATCCCAAGACCCTTAGTCGCCTCTTACGACAAGCTAGGCTCTGCTGCGGGCCTATTCGCCACCCGGGCCCCGCACGGGACCAAAAACATGTGAAAATAATTAGAAATTTTGAATGTAAAAATATAAATATACCTACCACCGAGTTCGTGGAGACTTTCTTGTACTTGTTAGAGTGTAAGGGGTGAGTAGGTGGATAGTCAGCAAAGTCGAAATGGTCTTTGAGTTGTTCTAAGTCTTGGTAGACGTCCTCTGTTAGGATTTCATAGCAAAGGCTGTCTTTTTTCAATATTTTTGGTAGAGCGCCTCTGAAGAGTCTGAAACGCGCGTCCAAGTGCAGTGAAATTCATTGCCTGGAACTTTGATGCATATTTTATTTATATTGAAAAGGTTCAGATTTGGTACATTTCAATCACGTTGCATAGTTTTATCAATTGTAAAAAGTTTGAGGCTTAATGAAAATGAGATAAAAGAAAAGGTTCTGATGAAATTAAAACATGGTCCTTCTAGGATTTTAAGGGCGAATCAGAATAATCAGAAATCAGTTTGTAGAAATCCTTCTCAACGTCGTTCCTAGCCTGTTTCCTCTTGTTGGAATTGAAGTCGATGTAAGGGCCTAACCATGTCGACTTATGGAATTCCAGGATTCTGTTAACTTTGATGACTTTTAACCCTAAATCCAAGTAGAGTTGAAAATTTCTGTAGTGTAATATATAGTGTTCCTTGTTTTCAAGAGTGGGAACAAGTTTTTCCGTGGCGGTTCGAACCATGTTTTCTCCATTCAAATCGTTCCAGAGATGTCGACTGTAAGGTGAAAGCTCCTCTTGTTTCACTTTTTTGCTAGAGGGTGCCAACGGGTAGCAATTGTGATGATCGTGTAGTTCGGGGGGATAGTCGAGGTCTACTTCCAAGAGATATCCCATATAAGCGCGATTTGTTACATCAAATCTATCGACTTCGTCTTCCGTCAACCATCTAAACGAACCGGTAGGGAGGGGCTGATTCATGGCGGCTCCATAAAAATTTCCACAGTTTGTATACAGTATGGAGATGGTCGTTTTGAACTATCAAAATCTTTGATGTATTTAATATTGGCTTTGACATATTTTTTAGTGATGACAGAAATGCCTCCCCTAGTTCCAAGTTCGAACATATTATACATCAGGGGGTCCGTGATGAGTTAAAGTGCGATTCCACTCTTTTTAAGAGCAGCTTGTCATGCCATCCTTGGCGCCGTATATGACATGGATCCAAACCAAAATTTTCCATGGAAATGTCTCTAAATCGTTCCAAAATATCAGCTAAGAGTATAACATCAGTTTTAACGTATAAATCGTGGAATTGACCTAGATTTAGAGTGAGTTGGTGTTTTAAGCCCGTGCAACGCTATATAGGTTATTTACAGGCGATGAACATGAAAAGGATGATACAATGAACATGAAATGATGATGATATATGAAATATGGGATGGGGTGGGAAATACAGGGACGGTAAATTTTGAAGAACCACGGGAAAAGGGGAGAGGTGGGTAGGGGCGGAAAATTTAGCCTATGTGGTGCACTACTTGGCGGTCCATAAAGGGGTCTTTTACGTGCATGAAGCGTGGTACACGTTGGCCCACTATGGTCGGCGGTCAGGGTTTCCGTATTATAGACCTGACAACCCCGCGGACGAGGGCTACCCTATTCAGCCACCTAGGGTACACACTTGGTCGCTTTGTGGGCTGAGCACTGACCCGACGTCAGAATCCCAAGACCCTGAGTCGCCTCTTACGACAAGCTAGGCTCTGCTGCGGGCCTTTTCGCCACCCGGGCCCCGCACGGGACCCTAGATTTTGAATGTTCATCTTGCTCCAAACCATTTCGTTAGTTAGTTAGTCATTGCTTTACTCCCAAGCAGCACGATTTCGGCTATATCCGGGAGATGAACATGAAAAGTGGTGATACAATGAACATGAAATGATGATGAAGTGGAGGAAATGGGGACACAAGGCCAATCGGGTAGGAGTTTTGACTGCCACTGGAAAAGGGAGTGATGGGTAGGGACGGGAAATTTAGCCTCCTGCATGGGGATCCTACGGGTCCTACTCTTACCGAGACCTGCAGCAGGGTTCTTTAACGTGCGATGAATGTGACATTTTTCCCAACACGGTGCACCACTATGGTTTGCGGTCAGGTTTTCCGCATTATCGCCTGACGACCCCGCCCAAACCCTTTCGGCATGCTTGTATTCTTCCTCAGAAATAGGGTTTCCCCGATAGCCGATTATAAAAGGCTTCTTTGGTTGGTAAAACGTGATCTTTGAACTTTTTTTCATTGTCAACGTAGTCATAGCAGTAGACATTTTTTCGAAACAATAAATGTGCGATTTCTCTGGAAGGAAAAGCTTTTCGAAATGATAAAAATGTCGTAAGCCTTCTGCAGCTAAATTGTCAACAAGTGTTTCCAGAGAACTAATCAAATTGGTATGTGTCTAAAAATCTTAAGATACCAATGGAAAGCGAAATATACCTTTCCAGGTTATTGGGAATGCATGTAATTTTTTTTCTTTGAAACAATCCGCTCTTTGCAACAACAAATGAGTGTCGAAATTTTGTCCATTGTGAAATAATACTGGGATATAGGAGGATTCCTGTAAACTTAAATTACATCTTTGAAAAGCCGCTCCTCTATAATTGTTGTAATTGGGTTGGGTCTCCAGTGACCCCTACGTGATTGTGGTCACGGACTTTGATAACATTTCCATTGAATCCTCTTTGACATATGTAACATTGTGTTGCCATTTGGAACTCTTGCTCCGTTTTGTCGTTCATGACTAAAAGTTCGGGGTCCCCTAGTATCTCTTGGATGTATTCCTTTTCTTTTTCCATGTCTTCGAAAAAGTGTTCAATGACATTGTCACCCCGGTACACGACGGGGGGTTTCGAATAGTTTTCGTTGATACACACCACCACAACAATAGCCGGATGGATCGAATTTCGTTTCGTGTGTGACAGATGGCTTCTCAGTCTGGCAAACATGTGTCTATTTTTCGTGCAAAGCATTCGAAATCAGCTACGATCGTAAAACTTATCTTGATTCCTTTATAAAAATCTGTAGATTCTAAAATGTTTTTCCCTTCTTTGGGATATTCCACCTTTTGAAAGTCAAATTTATCACAATAAGGTTTATGTTTGTCCGAAAGATCTTTTCTGTTGAAGCCGTGCAAACACCGACGACATTAATGGCGGGTATTACAGTTTTTTGTTTGGCACAATAAATTGTTCAGATTTTTTATCCAACATTTTTCTGTTTAGATAAATACATCGGGAATATGCTCTCATTTCACATCCGAAAACGTTGATGCTTAGATTATTTTGCTTCTCGAACTGAAATTTGACTTATTGGAATAGGAAAAGTTAACCCTTTGGTGTTCAATTCTTGTTCATAGTCAACGTATTTATTCACGCGCTCGGGTTGTACGTCTGTTGGGTGCAGCGCAGCTAACACAGACCACAAGAAACATTTCTATTCTTCATTCTGAATATCCAATACCCCTCCAGAGTGTCTTATACTTGGTGCTAACTTCATGTAAGATGACCCTTGGATCGGTGAGTATTTTACTATTCTTATTTCCAAACTAATAACTTTTCGTACAATCCAATTTGAACCTTTGTTGATAAATTCCTCTAAGGCTCTATTCATGGTTTGATAAGCTTCATTCGAATTATGAACAAAATGCTCATCATTTAAAAGCGAGACGTAACTTTTACTTCTGAAGTGTGATACTACAGTTTCTTTTTGAGCACCTTCTTTAGTGAGTGAGTGAGTGAGTTGGTGTTTTACGCCCGTGCAACGCTATATAGGTTATCCACTACATCTCTCTCTAATTCGATTCTAACATTCCAGTACCATCTCACATCTCGAAGTACTTTTTTCCTAGATGTAACATGCTCCTCAATGTCACTTCTGATATTAGATAAAAATTGTAGTAGAACATATTTTTCGTTTCCTTCTGGTACGATTTCTACTTGTTCAACAAATTCGTTCAAAACAGTTCTCTTTATTCTCGGTTTTTTCTTTGTTTTTTGACAGATGGTTGTGCTGAAGGGATATTGCCTGTTGGTGCTACTCCACCACCTGATTGATTCAAAGGATGTTGATCGTTTACATGATCGAAAAGCCTTTCATATGTCGAGGTATTAGCGCAAAAAGGTCGTATATGCACATTTTATCAAAAAATGTTTTATTGTATAAATTACATGGAAATATCGATTCCTATATGTCTGGCAAAATATTAGAGCTGTATGGCTATTGTGTCAAAAGATAAAAGTTGTGCAAAATTGTCTTAAGTGCATTTTTCATCGTCTTAGAAAAGCAAAAGGTCACAACTGCAGCTATGGAAATTGCAATGGGTCACATAAACACATATGACCTTTTTGCATATGTTTTTATGTTATTTACCGGTATCCTCTCAGATGTAAGTGCACTTTAGACTTTTATACAGCTGAAAATTCCATAGCTGTTAAGCCAAAAGGTCACATCTGGAATGCATCAAATAGTAAAAATAAAATTTTAATGACATTTTCATCCACAGAATCAGTGATAAAGTTACACACACAATATACATGATATAAATGATTTTTTTGTGCAAACACATGAGAAAATTACAGGTTTAAACAAAGATTGGTGGATTGTGAGATTGATATTAAAATGTAAGTATACTATAATTATTGCATTATCTTATATTTATATTCTTTTTCAAGATAATCATCTTCAATTAAGACATGACATCAAAAGCTTGATTAATATTTTAAATATCCATTGTAATGACATATATTTCTATGAAAGATACTTGTATCATATATTTTTAATAAAACAAGCCATAAATATCTACTTTTAAATTTCAGTAGACCATGGATGACATCACAGATGAAATGCTGCAGCAGATAATGGGAGAAGAAAACTGTCCAGTTGACCAATGTAATGGTCATGCAAATAATTCTCAGAATGAAGAAGACCAGGTCCGTGAGAATCAAACAATAAACAGTTGTGTAAACAGGGACAGTGAAACAAGAAATAATGAAGAGAACATTCAAACAGGGAATGGTGATACTGAAGAAAACAATGAAACAGGTAATAGTACTACTGAAGGGAACGATCAAACAGGAAATAGGGCTACCGAAGAGAACAGTGAAACAGGAAATAGAACTACTGAATGGAACGATCTAACAGGAAATAGTACAACTGAAGGGAACGATCAAACAGAAAATAGGGCTACTGAAGAGAACAGTGAAACAGGAAATAGTCGATCAAACAGGAAACAGTTCTACTGAAGAGAACAGTGAAACAGGAAATAGTTTTTATTACTCTATTTTATTCACAAGGTTGGGCGGAGCTTAAATTTCTCAGTCTTTTAGGTGAGATTTAAAATAATTGACCCGTGACCAGCCCGGTCAATAAAATAGAGTAATACTACTGAAGGGAACGATCTAACAGGAAATAGTACTACTGAAATGAACGATCAAACAGTAAATAGTGCTACTGAAGAGAACAGTGAAACAGGAAATAGTACTACTGAAGGGAACGATCAAACAGAAAATAGTGCTACTGAAGAGAACAGTGAAACAGGAAATAGTGCTACTGAATGGAACGATCAAACAGAAAATAGTGCTACTGAAGAGAACAGTGAAACAGGAAATAGTCGATCAAACAGGAAACAGTTCTACTGAAGAGAACAGTGAAACAGGAAATAGTTTTTATTACTCTATTTTATTCACAAGGTTGGGCGGAGCTTAAATTTCTCAGTCTTTTAGGTGAGATTTAAAATAATTGACCCGTGACCAGCCCGGTCAATAAAATAGAGTAATACTAGTGAAGGGAACGATCTAACAGGAAATAGTACTACTGAAAGGAACGATCAAACAGTAAATAGTGCTACTGAAGAGAACAGTGAAACAGGAAATAGTACTACTGAAGGGAACGATCAAACAGAAAATAGTGCTACTGAAGAGAACAGTGAAACAGGAAATAGTGCTACTGAAGGGAACGATCAAACAGAAAATAGTGCTACTGAAGACAACAGTGAAACAGGAAATAGTACTACTGAAGGGAACGAAGAAAAAAACTTCATGAAAATAACACTAATGTAGATGTAAAATTTAATGATTTGTCATCAACAGAGGACAAACTCACGAAGGCAGATATAGATGATATAGAGACTGACTCTGACATGGATCTAACTGAAATGAAAAACCTTCGGAAAGAAATGGATAATATTTCATCTTCAGATTCTGACATTAAACCGTTAGTGAGACCCAAAAGGTGTAAAACAAGAAAACAATACAAACGAAAAGGAAACAAAGAGGACTCGGATTCCGATTCAGAACCGCTCATACAAGTTAAACGACGAAAACTGGCAAAACAGACAAGACAAGACAAGATGCTTTATTTGTCAATCAAGACGCCCAAATTAATTGGGCTGATAAATTACAAACAGAATCAAATACAATGATTAAAGTATAATTACAGTGATTGTTATAATAAAGAAGAAGAAAAAAAAACAAACAAACATATGTATTGTTTCTATTGAGATGGGTGAACCACTGGAGATTAACTTATAGATCGACTATTATATGTTATTTATAAATGCCTTTCTCTCTTCATATAATTGAAAGAGTAATTTACTGGTTATTTTTATAATTTTTGTGTCTTCTGATGACATAAGACATATGAGTTTGGAATTATTATCCAAATCTTTGAAATTTTTATTAATACTATTTACTTCATTAATATAATATTCACGTGAAGAATGTAATGCTGGGCACAGCAGAAGAAAATGTTTTTCGTCTTCTATTCCCCCATCACATAATTTACATGATCTACTATTTAATTCCACCCCAAAATATCTACCCCTTTCTATTTCTAAATTATGGGCACTAACCCTAAATTTAGTAAATAGTCTACGCTCCTCCCCCTTTAGAATAAATAGATATTATTCCAATGATATCGAATTTTTAAATAATCTAAATGTTCTTAGCTTATTTCCTCCATGGCTACCTTCTCTATCATCAAATAGATCTGATTTCCATAGATAATTGTATTTTTCTTTTATTTTTTTTTTTATATATTAACGAATTGGATATGTTAATCTTTGAATGTTTTAAAGTCTTCAAATCTATTCTGAAATATTTAGATAAGTTCTCTAGGTATGCATACCAACTCTTTTTATTATTATCATTTAAAGATTTTGATACAATTAACGCTTCTGAAAGAAACAAATCATTAGACTTTGTTAGATGTTTATAGTACCAAAAAACGTTCAGAAATCCCTCTAGCAAAAGTGGATACCTTCCTAATTCACCTATTATTGCTGAATTTGATGTATTTTTCCCCACCTCTAGAGAGTATTTGCAAAATTTAATGTGAATATTTTCTTGTTTAAGATTTTTACATAATTTGTAAAAGATATTTTCGTTTTTATTTATTTTATTACCTAGGTCTATTGACCAAATCTCACTTCCATATAACAGTATAGCTTTTACAGTATGGTCAAAAATGTGAGATAGAGTTTTAAAATTTGGTTTATTAAAGTCAAAACTTCTTTTGAACTTGAAAAATGCCTTTAAACCTCTGTTATGTAAATCTTGTTTTGCACATGAGAAGTTACCATTTGCACTAAAGTATATGCCTAAATATTTGTAACCATTTGCTCTTTCAACTGGTGTATTATTAATAATGAATGTTCTGTTATATAACTTTCCTGAATTGTTAAAAACAATAGATTTAGTTTTCTTAATGTTTATTTGAAGTCCCCAATCTAAACAATATTTATTAACTTTATCTAGGCATCTCTGTAGACCATCAGCAGTTTCTGACATAAGTACTAGGTCGTCTGCATATAGAAGACAACTTAGTGTTACTTTATCTAATTTAACAGGTTGGCAGGTATTATCAAAAGAATCCACAAGATCATTAATAAAATTTTTAAATAAGGTGGTACTTAAGTTGTCTCCTTGTCTGACACCAATATCTGATTTGAAGGTGTCTGTAGCAGTTTGTTTATCTAGTTTTACACTTAACTCAGTTTTTGAGTACATATTTTTATGTTCCCCAAACGAAGTGTGGGAACATATTGTTTTTACTCCGTTTCTTATTATTCTTATTCTTCTTCTTCTTCTTCCGCACTCTAAAAAAACGCTTGTCCGGGTATAGCCGAAGAGATGTGAAGACTGAGCTTTATGAAACTTTCCACAGCTATAGGGCACATATCAGAGGTATGCACAACGTTTTCGGAATTTTCAAAATGGCCACCGTTTCCGAGTAAACAGCGAAAGTTCATTATATAGGACATTGCTATATCTCGGTAACCTAGGTGGTCAGGACCTTGAAACTCGGTAGGATTATAGAGCTTGATGAGTACTACAAAAATATCAAAAAAAAATTTGAAGCGATATTTACGGTTTTTCCGCAAAATGCGAAAATGTGAAATTTCAAAATCCAAGATGGCCGCCAAAATTTAAAAGTGCTTGGATTTTGATAAAATTTAATATTCTGGTAGATTTTGATGTTGCGAGTAATGCTGCACATCAGAGGTGTGCACAACGTTTCGGAATTTTCAAAATGGCCACCGTTTCCGAGTAAACAGCGAAAGTTCATTATATAGGACATTGCTATATCTTGGTAACCTAGGTGGTCAGGACCTTGAAACTCAGTAGGATTATAGAGCTTGATGAGTACTACAAAAATATCCCAAAAAAATTTGAAGCGATATTTACGGTTTAGATTTTCAACTTCTTCTGTCAAATGTTGGACCGCATCCTTCAACTGACTTTTCTCCTTCTCACTGGTAACCACACTCTGTTTTGCTATTAGCAGTTCTGTCTTGAGAGATTCTAGCTGCTGTCTATTTCCATCGGTCTCCTGTGTCTCTTTATCCTCGAAAATTATCCAGCCTGCAGAAACTAATGGGTCCCACAAAGTTGATGGTACTCCCTCAATCTGTTTCAAGTCATCTAAAGTAAGGGTACCTTTGTTCTCTCTAGCTGAAATAATCTTTTTGGCTCTAGCTTCTCCAATTTCTCTGATGGTCATCAGATCTTCTTTTGTGGCCTTATTTATGTTTACAATTTTAGAAGCCATCTTAACTTTAAATATTTATTTTATTTTATTTTGGCTTGAGCTTTCAGACAAATAGATTGTATTTCAGGATAATGAGAAGACAACAAAACAAACACCGCTTTTATTGTTTAGTTAAAAGCCAGGGTAACCGGCAAATAACTGACATATAAATTCTATTTAATAGATCCAGTGTATGCCAGAAAACCCGGCAAACCGCTGAACCTAAAGAAGTTTAAATTTTATTTATTTAATCTCGATGTAACAAAACAAAAACCGTTTATGCTTCAGTTTAGGCCAGAGCAACCGGCCAGTATCTGAAGTTTTTACTCTATTACACTAATGCCAGAGTAACCGGCAAGTGGTTAGAGAAATGGTTCTAAATTTTTATTATTATTTTCTGATTATTCTTTAATGGTTAAATTGGTCTACAGCAATGACTATTTACTCAAACAGTCACTACTGCAATCGCCACGGTGTTCTCACCATGCCAATTACAACCAATCAATCTGGAAGGTTTAGTATTTTCAGTTAAATTTTAAAGTTTACAATTAAACAATAGGTTTTATCTTTGTCAATTTAACTAGATTTTACTTTACAAAACAATTCTCAAACAACCGAAGGCTACACAGTTTCTTTTTATTGTTATTTTGAATTTATGACTGAGATAGACAGGCCAGCACCGCCGTCGCTAATCTATCACAGCCTGTCCTTAACAATCTTTCTAAAGTTTTAATTTGTATAGCCAAATCCGCAAACGTAGTTATTTCCCTTTTCCGTGTGGTGGCGAATAATCGCTTATCAACTTCCGGCAAGAACATCGCTATGGACGCCGACAAGGAATACCATCTAAATGAGGAAGAAATTGACAAACTTACAGTACAGTCCCTTAAAAGTTACCTGCGTCGTCATGATCAGCAAGTTACTGGAAATAAACAGGCTTTACGAGAGAGAGCCAAAGGTGTTAGAAAGCTAAATTTACGATGTGTATTGGACGTTGAGGCAGAGGAGAATTTTGTACTTCAAAGAAGATGGACGGAAAAATTAACAACTCCACTGGGTGAATCTATTCCTGACCCCGGAAGCCTTAAATGTTGGACAAAAGACATTTCTGACATCCCTGATGTTACTGACAAAGACATATATAACTACATCGTTTTGACAATGAAATCAAAAAGGCAGCTCAGATCTAGGATTTATTATAATGATGGACATGTTCATGATATAAACTTCAACGCAGTTTCTCCTGAGTGTAGCCATGGTATTGTAAAGGCGAAAGTGATACCCTCTTTGCCAACATCAAACCAAAAGAAGAATCCAGATCATGATGTGTGGATCTGTTTAGCAAAAGCAACTGGGAATATTCATTCAGCTAATTGTGATTGCACAGCAGGGTATGAATCATATAATCAGTTATACTAAAGTCCTGTCCATATAAACTTTTAAAGTACTGTCATGACTGTAACTTTCATTGTTTGCATGACAGCTTGTCCTGACTGGCCAATTTTTGTTCAGACAGGCAATTATTTGTACATCCTAGGTCAGTCCTGACCTACATGTTCTTATGTAGGACTTATATTAATGTATGTCAAGCAAAATTTTAGATGCAACTTATAAAATGCTGGTCCATTAGAAATTTGGTGACCACATGTATCTGACCAGGGTCAACAGGCACTGTTAAAATTTGTTGATTACTGCTATGGTTCTTATGCACATCACCAAATCAGAAAATTTTACAAAGGAACACATACATACATATACATGTATAAAGCTACAGAACTACAACTAGGTTTAAAAGTATAAACAATCCATGTAAATTATAATGCTGTATATATACATGTACATGTAAATATACAATTGAATCAATGTTATGCCCAAAGTTATACAAGAAGATTATTTTTTAAATAATATAGATGCAAGATCAATAAACATGGACATGACACAAGACCTACATGTGCAAGTATAAGGTCATATAAAAAATATATTGCTAGATTTTGTTGAGTGCTGCATTTCTATTGAAAGTATACTTTTTATATAATTGAAGGATTATAGGGACGGACCATTTAACTTGAAGGGGGCCTTGGTTTTTTGTTTTGATCAGAATTTTTTTTTCGTAGCAGAGCGCGGACAAAATATTTATTTTTCGAAGGTGTCGTGACAGAATACTTTTTTCATTATCAACATTATTTTTCATAGCAGAAATCCTTCAGAATATTATTTTTCTTACCCTCAGCTGCCAAAATTTTTTTTTCAACAAAAATAATTTTCAGAATATTTTTTTAGGAAAAAACCAAGGCCCCCCCCCCACCAAGTTAAATGGTTAGTCCTTAAGGATAAATTTATATTACTTGTATATACAGTTGCAATGTAGGTGTAAAATCATATGGTTTTTTTTATTTTTTATTTTCAGTGAGGGTGAAGCTTGTAATCACATTGGAGCTCTCCTGTATGCACTTGAGGATATCAGTATTAAGAAGATAGATGGCACGGCTGCATGCACATCTGGAGAAAACCAATGGCTCAAACCTAGAAAAAGAAAACTCAGCCCATTGAAAGCTCAAAATATAATTTTTAAATCATCTAGTCATCTAAAAGACAAATTCAGCAATGAGAACATAGACAATGCTAATATTAATGTTAATTCCATTGAATCATGCAGGAAAAAACTTAAAAATACAACTGTGAATGAAGACAGATTTAAACGTAGACTCGAGATGAATCATTCAAAAGCAGGTTGGCTTTTGTTCTTTGGCAAGAAACCAGAGGAAACACTTCCTGTGCTACATGAGCAACAGTTTTCTTTCAGTGACAAAGTCAATCTAAACAGCAGTGAAGCAAAGACATTTTTCAAAGATTGTTTTGAAAAAATGAGTCTTACTGAAAAGGAATGTGTTTCCATTGAAAAACTGACTAAAGGACAAACAAGTAACATTCATTGGCAGGACGCAAGAAGCCAAAGATTAACAAGTTCAAATTTCGGTCCAGTTTATTGTAGAAAAGATGATACAAAACCTGATAAGTTAGTCAAAGCTTTAATGTATGCAGATTTTGACAATTTACATTTGAAGTGGGGCAGAGACCATGAGCCAGCAGCAAGGAGAGTGTATGGAAATTCTATGGTAAAGAAGCACGCACAGTTTTGTCTTTCATTATGTGGACTCATAGTAAATACAGATTATCCTCATCTTGGGTCAAGCCCTGATGGTCTTACTTCATGTCAATGCTGCGGTGAAGGCTTGCTAGAAATCAAATGCCCATCTTCTAATAAATATAAATTCACAAGTCCAACAGATTGTTGTAAGGATAAGAATTTCTATTGTGTACTTGATGAAAATAACAATATTTCCTTAAAGAAGAATCATAAATATTACTATCAAGTACAAGGTCAGATGGGAATCACAAAACGGCAATACTGTGACTTTGTGGTTTGGACATTGAAAGGGTTTGGAGTGGAAAGGATAGAGTTTGATTTATACCTGTGGAACAAGATGGTGCAAAAACTGAACAAGTTTTACTTAGAAGCAATGTTACCAGAGCTCTTCACATCCCGAGTAAAAAGAGACCTTCCTTTATATTAATAAAATTTTAAGCTTCCTATATTTCCTGTTAAAAAGATAGGCCAAATAAAAAAATATGTGCATTTCTGGTTTCCCCACCGTAACCTAGATTGTCAAGCCAACCATAGACTTTTATTGTCATTTTTGCTTAAGAACTGTTAAAAATTGAAATTTCCTCCCCATTCATGCCATTATAACCTCAAGGTATTAAATATGAAAAAAAATTATGCCTTCCTTTACTGAACCTATATACCTATTTTGGGGGGCATTAAACCAGAAACACACATACTTTGTCCCTAGGAAAAACATATGATCAAGGTAAAACTGGTTTCAAAAAGTTTTTAAAAAATTATTGTGTTTGGTTTGGCCCCATAAAATCAGGTTTACCAAAGATTGCTTTTGAAATTACTATAGTCAAGACCATTGCAATTTTCAATTTCTCAAGTATGTATTCCTTGTTTTGTCTCTTCTCTTGGACATTTTTGATTGATCGTTTTGTTATTAGCTTTATTGTACAAGAAATAAAAAACAAGACTTCTTTCATCATAACTTTAGAAGCTTTTTGATGCAGTTCACAAAAAAATTCTAGATTGCATAAATCAATGGTAGTTTTGGTGCATTACTCCTCTGAAATTACTGAGTCTGTACAAAATTTAATGAAACTTTGTATCAAGTACATGTACGTACATTACATGTATGTAAATTGTAGTCGTACAAATGTAGCAAGTACATGTACATGTAAAATGATCACTGAACACCATACATAGTTATACATGTATGCATATTACTTAAAATACAACCTGATTTTCAAAATCCAGTGTACTTATAGCCCTTTAATCTTGTCCTACATCAACACCTGCATGCATAACATGAAAACAGTCAAATCAAATTTCATGAAACTTGGCTTGAAAAGACTTTGACTGAATGAATCATTAGTGTAATGTTACATGTAAATCACACAGGTACTACTTATCATTACAGAGCACTTGAGCATGTTGAGTCTTCATTTATTTCAAGTGTGTTTATGTTACTGATATATATGTTGGATGTGCAGTGTTTTTTAATGGAGCCTTTGAGGTGAGACTTTTGCATGGTACATGTATTTTGAATAATGCCCACAATTGTTTAAGGGTTTTTTTTTTGCATATTAAAACAGCTTGGTTGATATTTAGTATACAGTTGCATTGTGCATGTTGTGATCATAAAAACTTTTTTGAATTTTCATGAATTCAAAGTGGAGGTTGAATTACAGTTCTGTATATGTTTTTTTTCAAGTGGTGTGAAATCCTCCCCAAAATCACATGGTCCTCCCTTTAGAACTGATGAACCACCTATGATAGAACATTGATATTTGGTATGAAGTCATGGCTTCAGCTTAGTTCACTTTCAATAGTGTTCAATTGGTATGCCCCTTCTGAATGGTCCAGTGGTTTGATGTTTTGCACTGTTAATATGAAATGCATACATTTTTTTTCCCCCATGTAATTTTTTTTTTATTCAATGTTCGATACATTTGCACATGTATGATGCATCTTACTGTGCACAAATTTTATTATTATCACTAAAAGAACAGTAAAACATAAAGTTTGGACAAACATTCCGAGGCAAATTTAATACTTTTATTGAGGAACTAAAGGTGGTTGCAAATTGGTAAGTCTTGTACAGAGCTTCCATATTTTAGTTGACTGACTGGCCATTGAAATTGGCATAACACCCTGTAATATTCTAAAGTTTTTTATCCTTTCCATCTCTCTTTCAACATGAATCCTTAAATTTGCAATGTCTTTGGTTTGGGTTACTTCTCTTTTAGAAAATTGTTTCTTTTTACTTTTGAAGGGGGGAATAATCAATTCAATGCCTTTAGGAGTAGTAAGATCTGATATTATGAATCCCTTGTCCGCCATTATAGCATCCCCTTCTTCACATAAATCGATAATGCCACTTAGTTTAGTAATTTGTTTGTCACTAACACTTCCAGCATACAAGTCTGAAACGAAAGTTACGACACCAGCAGGATTAATACCAACAAGTGACTTAAAAGTCATGTGAGATTTATAATCACTATACAAAGCTGATTTGAGTTGTAATGAAGTTGGAGTTTCAGTTCTAATTTCTGTGCAATCAATGATCACTCGACAGTTCGGGTATTTAGCACGAAATGAAGAAGGCATTGTCTCTCTGTTGATGTCTTTACTTGGCCATTTCACCAAAAACTCTAATTGAACATCTAAATAGTCTATCCATTTGTTAAAAATTGTTCCACATGTTGTTACAGATATATGAAATCTGTCTGCTAAATCTTGTAAAAGGAGCCCTAACCTTAGCCTCATTAAAACTAATAAAAACTCATCTATCAGTCTTAGTATCCTTGGTCTTCCCACGTCATTCATATAAATGTTATTATTTCCATCTTCATGTAAATCAACTCCACTTTCAGATTTGTTTCTTTCACATAGAGTTTGTTTTCGGCCAGTTTGATCAACTGCGTCAAATTTAATTTCATCAAATAACGCTTGAAATGTATGTGAATTTGGAATGCCTGTGTAGAAAAGTACTTTATCATCATCATCTTTAATATCCTCGAATGTAAGAGTGGGTTTTTCAACCTGTGTGCCTTGTTCAACCATTCCAGTAAAAACACTGTAATTAGTCTGTGAACCTGTCTCATTGAACCACATGTTGGCATCAGTTTGTGTTTCCTTACATTCATAAGTTGCTAAAATGGGTGTTTGTGTACTCTGATTTCGTTTGCTCGAGACTTCTGATGTAAAACTACAGTAATCATGCATAGTTATAGATGTATCAAGGGTAGAACTACAACTTGGTAGATGATCTGAGTCAGAAATACTATGCTCATCATCACTTGGGCTTGTGCAACCATCTTGAAGGACACTTTCTATTATTTCAGTGTCTGGAATTTCCAGTTCCTTGTTTGAAATCTCACCACTGTAGTGCTAAAAAAGAAAATGATAGTTAACATACGTTTGATATTTAAAATACATGGTAAAATATTTTTCAGAGTACAATTTTATATTGTGCAATGCCTGTGACATGTGTTGTTTCTAAATGAAAAACAAAATTTGATTTAAAAGTCCACTTTTTACATGACAGAATGACATTTTTAAATTAGTATGGTGCAAATCTTTTGACATGTTACAAATATTCATGTACATTGTATATTAGGTTTCTGTAACATTCATTGTAAGATCATGAATTTCAGTTAAAAATTAACCATATACCAGTCCACACACAACATAAATTCAGTCATGGTAATGGATCATCAGCCTGTAAAAAGATGAGCGGGATTTTTCCACAATTATGACCTAAATCATATAATTTCTAGGTTGTCATCCAAATTTCTTTAAAATAAAGGGCAGGGCATGCATTTTTTTTTTTCATTTTCATAAATCCCCGAATGCCAATAAAAACGTGAGTGAGTGAGTGAGTTGGTGTTTTACGCCCGTGCAACGCTATATAGGTTATTTACAGGCGATGAACATGAAAAGGATGATAAAATGAACATGAAATGATGATGATAAATGAAATATGGGGATGGGGTGGGAAACAAAGGACCGGTAAATTTTGAAGAACCACAGGAAAAAGGGGAGAGGTGGGTAAGGTCGGAAAATTTAGCCTATGTGGTGCACTACTGGGCGGTCCACAAAGGGGTCTTTTACGTGCATGAAGCGTGGCACTCTCCACACACGTTGGCCCACTATGGTCGGCGGTCAGGGTTTCCGTATTATAGACCTGACAACCCCCGCGGACGAGGGCTACCCCATTCAGCCACCTAGGGTACACACTTGGTCGCTCTGTGGGCTGAGCACTGACCCGACGTCAGAATCCCAAGACCCTTAGTCGCCTCTTACGACAAGCTAGGCTCTGCTGCGGGCCTATTCGCCACCCGGGCCCCGCACGGGACTGCCAATAAAAACGTACTGAAATCTGAAATGTCTTAGTGGGAAAGACAGAAGGGATATTATGCTCCTTCGTTGGTCCTTTTCCTCCTACAAAGTGTTTTCCACATATGCGAGTTGCTCCGTAACTTGTGAATTTGAAGTCCTTTCGCACCAGGTTGCATCGCTTGATCCATATAGATCGCTTCTTGGGATCGGAGGTGAAGCGGTGTAGGGATATCTTCTCTCCATCTACTATTTTGTTGGCGTGATTGGAACAAATACAGCAATAAATTTGTTTTGTTGGCATTTCTTGTTGCACTTGCCGGAAGTCAATTTGGAGATTTTGCGTCTTAAAAAAAGAAGTCGACGCAAGGCAAGATAACTCAGGTTTCCGAGTTTGGCTATAATAGACCAAAGAAAGAAAATATAATTTTTCTGTATTGTTATGTATGAGACAGTTTTACAGACTAAGCCAGGGTAACCGGCAAAGACTATTCAGGAGCCTAACATTCCCTACTCCTAACTGCCAAGGGTGAAAGTCAAAGATTTAATAGCCAAATGTATGCCAAGCTATTTTCTACTAAGCATAGAAAATATAGTACTTGAAATGTACAAAAGATTTTAACACCCAAAATATTTAGACTAGAAAAGACTTTCAACCAAGTTCATATGAAAGGAACACATGAAACGGGTTTGGGACTTTTTAATCAACTGTGCGAACTGTGCAGTCTATAATAAAATGTTGGACATGCATGCAAATTGTGTACTTCTTTATTTCTCAAAATGAAAACTAAATTTATGATGAAAAATATACTCTATGAAATCAATATGAAAATCACTTCACTGACTACAATATCCAGCAAAATGACAAAATAAATATGCATGTAAACAAGTCACTGACAAAATCTCAAAATTCTTATCACTGACTAAAAATAATCAGTGAAATAATATATATATCAAAATTTCACCTCACTGTCAAAAATATTCAGTGAAATGACTAAATAAATAAGGTCAGGTCCACGAAAAATATGACAAAATAACTCGCGAGCAATGTGACAAAAGCCCGCGAAAATTTTCCCGTGCAACTCGTGATGTCAAATATTCAAGAAAATTTTAACACCTGACACCAATATTGCAGTATTGACCGTCGGGGCTAAAGTATGACTCTATAATTAATACCTGACATAATCCCTTGAGTTGCGGGGTATAATTATAAGGTTCACAACAAATGTAGGGCTTCAGTCGTATGCACGTCCTTTCAGTCTGGAACCTGGATCTGTTGTGTCTTCCTTCTGGCAACCAGTCGAGAGGTCACTTCCGGTTTGTCTAATTTTGGTATCTCCCATTCTGGGAACACTTCCACACTACAATAAGGTAGCTCCTTTGACATCTTTGATTAGGCGGAGCTGCAATGTGGACCCATTACTCGTAATTTAGCGAATCGAATTTCATTCAAGATGGTTAGAAATAACCATTAACAAATATTGAATAGGTTGGTCGAAAGTCATTTGTTTTTGAAAAATTCTGATCCTGAACTTCATTATTAAGTTCAGGATCAATCTACTTCAAAAATTTATATTTTCAACCTACATTGCGCAAATTTTCGGAATATATAAACTGAATTCGTAATTAAACTATTACAACCTTTGACGTCTAATGGATTGAATTGCGCCCGGTGTGTTGCTCCGTTACGAGCACTGGGACCACATTGTAGCTCCGCCCAAACAAAGATGTCATTAGAGTAGCTATCTTATTTTCGGGATAGGGGGTCCTTTCCCCCGCTCCCCTAGCTACAATAATGTAGCTCCTTTGACATCTTTGATTAGGCGGAACTACAATGCGGTCCCATTGCTCGTAACGGAGCAACGCCGAAAGTGAAATCACACCGGGCGCAATTCAATCCATTAGACGTCAAATTTGGTATTAAAATATTGCGTATAGCATATTAATGACGAATTCAGCTTAAATTTTCCGACATTTTGCACAGAATAAAAGATATTCGTAAAAAATATCACTTGGCGTCCGTCGTCGTCGTCCGTCGTCGTCGTTAACTTTTCTTCAAACTTCTTCTCCTCTGAAACGGCTGAACAGATTTGAACCAAATTTAGTCTGATGGTACCTTAGGGTATCCCCCACAGATCTGATGTGGGGATTTTTGATTCGTCGAAAACATGGCCGCCGTTGCTAAAAATAGACCAGGGGGGTCAGACTACTGTTTTTGGCTTGTAAATCAAAAAGTATAAGAGATAGATGAAATCTGATGCCACCCTACTACTTCAGCATTAAATGCTCTACAAAAGTCTCCATTTGGTCCAAGTTGTCAGATGACCCCTTATAGGGGTTACAGCCCCTTAAAGGTGAAAAATAGCGTTTTTTGATGTTTTAGCCCTATAGTATGAAAACTATTGCAGATAGAGAAAAGCTGTTGCTTGCTTAAATGTTCAGCTCATTTAGCTCTACAAAAGTCTCCATAGGGTCGAAGTTGTCAGATGACCCCTTATAGGGGTTACGGCCCCAAAAATGGTGTTTTTTGATGTTTTTGGCCTATAGAAAGAAAACTATAGCAGATAGAGAAAAGCTGTTGCCTGCATAAATGTTCAGCTCATTTAGCTCTACAAAAGTCTCCATAGGGTCCAAGTTGTCAGATGACCCCTTATAGGGGTTACGGCCCCTGGAATAATGTTTTTTCATGTTTTTGGCCTATTGAATGAAAACTATTGCAGATAGAGGGAAGCTGTTGCTTGCTTAAAGGTTCAGCTCATTTAGCTCTACAAAAGTCTACATAGGGTTGAAGTTTTCAGATGACCCCTTATAGGGGTTACGGCCCCTAAAACAATGTTTTTTCATGTTTTTGGCCTATAGAAAGAAAACTATAGCATATAGAGAAAAGCTGTTGCTTGCTTAAATGTTCAGCTCATTTAGCTCATAGGATCGAAGTCGTCTGATGACCCTTAATAGGGGTTACGGCCCCTAAAATAACCTTTTTCATGTTTTTGGCCTTTAGAATGAAAACTATTGCAGATAGAGAAAAGCTGTTGCTTGCTTAAATGTTCAGCGCATAAAGCTCTACAAAAGTCTCCATAGGGTTGAAGTTGTCAGATGACACCTTATAGGGGTTACGGCCCCTTAAATAACGGTTTTTCGTGTTTTTGGCCTATAGAATGAAAACTGTAGTAGATAAAGAAAAAACTGTTGCTTGCTTAAATGTAATCCGTTCTCATCTAAATTTAAAAATTCTCATGCACAAATTTTAGCTGTTTGAAGGCAATTTCTTATCAAAATTGAGTAGTCGAACAAAATATCAAGACTAAAACACCAGACTTTCGTAAAAGTTGTCATTTTCTTTCCAAAAGTAGCTATTTTTACCATATTTAGACCGCATTATAAAAGGGTCTTTTAGCATTTTTCAAAACCTTGGATGCTGGATTGTGAGATGTTAGGGATAAAAAAAAATTGGCGAAATTTATTTTGTTAGTTAAACCCATATCGGCATTTTTAACAAATATATATGCAGATTCGTTAAAAATTGTGAGCAATTTTCAATTTCAGGGTAAAATGCTAGCATTTCGACCTGGCGTATGCAGAAATGATAAGAATATGTGGATATTTCCTTTTTCAGGTTCCAATGCTGGCATTCAGACCTGGTGTATGCAGAACGGTGTAAAATGTTATGACTTTTTGTTTTTCAGATCAAAATGCTAGCATTCAGACCTGGTATATGCTGAACGATGTAAAATATGTTGACTTTTTGTATTTCAGGTCCGAATGCTAGCATTCAGACCTGATATATGCTGAACAGTGTAAAATATGTTGACTTTTTGTTTTTTAGGTCCGAATGCTAGCATTCCGACCTGGTAAATGCTGAACGGTGTAAAATATTTTGACTTAATGTTTTTCAGGTGCGAATGCTAGCATTCAGACCTGGTAAATGCTGAACGGTGTAAAATATGTTTACTTTTTGTTTTTCAGGTCCAAATGCTAGCATTCCGACCTGGTGTATACAAAATCCTTTGAAATACATTGAAACTTTCTTTTTCAGGTCCGTATACTAGCATTCAGACCTGGTGTATGCAGAATCATTTTAAACATGTTGAGCTTTTGTTTCTCAAGTCCGAATGCTAGCATTTCTACCTGGTGTAACAGTATGCTGAATCACGCGAATTTTTCTTGGTTGCTACAAATGAAGCTTTCCGACCTTGTATGTACGCAGAATCAAATGCATGTTCGTGATATTTTATGTCAGGTGTGTGCAAAATCATGAGAGAACTTGCATGTAGATCTTTTATATATATATAGTTCAGATACCCATGCAGGCACTTTGTCGTTGATTTCCATTGAAGTTGATAGGTGAATAGCTTACATACCGGTACATTTGACGTGGAACAGCAAAGTTTCAAAACACACAAATTGAGGTCTTAACTACCCTTAGGCTAAATTAACCATCGCCAGAGGTCCTTTAAGATGAATGGATGTCGATGACTTGTTAAAACATAAAACAATTTAAAAAAGCAACGAGATGGGTTATTTGGTACCCGAAGCTAGCATTGCCATTACCCTATTTTTTCAATTTCTTTTAAACTTTAACTTAAAGATAAAGGAAATAACAAAACTACCGAACTGGCATGGGATAAACAATCTCAAATGTCTAAGACGAAAAGACAATGCATGGCAAAGACACACCGGAGAAATTGAAGCTCGCAATGGTCCTGACATTTCAAAAGAAATGGTGGGTTCACCAGCTTTTATGGCGTTATAAACCTCCCTTTTCTATTGAGATCTTATTTTGGGGTCTGGCATTTGTGAGATTGAGGGATACACGTAACTATACATAACACATTTGTCTTGACACACTCTACCATTTAAAAAGAAAATATTTAGAGATTACTACAATTTATTCTAACGGTACAAAAGTCATGAATGTTAAAAATATTACAGGTTGAGATTTTTTAAAAGATAACAAACAAAGTGTCCACAAATGGATGTTCGCTTATTTCACTCTGAACAACAATGCAAATACAACTGCTAGCTACATGTACAGGCACGCGATCCTTCTATTTCCTTGGTAAGACGTCTGAACTACACAAGTCTTCCCACTTTTAATTTTTAAGATATTGAAAGGGCCGCTTCTATCATGTCTATCCATGGATTCATATACGATATTATTTTGCTTCTTTTTTTAAACAACGATATATATGGCAGGTAAATGACAGTCCAGCGCTGTAGCTGCAAATCAGGATGGTTCTACAGGCTGAAATGAAAAGGAGAAAAAACATTTTATTTTCACAGTAGGCAGTATGAATATTTGCGAACGCTACTATTTTATAGTGTGAAAGATGTATTGCAACACAAACAAATAAATACATTAATTAACTTCTTCCTCATACTACAGATATTTTTATGAAAATAAAAATAAATGTTCCCAGACGAGGACAACAACAACGAAGAAATCGCCATAACTATAACATTATATACAATCGCAAAATTTTTATCATAACATATAGAGTTTTTAGATTTTATCGATAAAACTCTTAAAAAACAAGGTAAAACTATGATGTCTCATTTCTGCCTGGAGCCGAAAAGCGTTTTAGTCTGAATATCTGATCCATGATAAACAAGAGTAAAAGGAATTAATTTTTAATTAACAAGCTTTGACCATTCAAGAGTCTTGTGAAAGAAAAAAAAACTTCTACTAGAAGTAAGTACTGTAATGGCAAATGCAATATACTTAAGTATGATTTAGTTTAAACATATTTATCTATTTTTGATTGGGAAACAAGCTTAATGCTTAGAACTATAAATTCCTCTCCAGTTTGAAGTTTGCGAGTGTGGGCTTTGTAGCGGGTCCCATTGAGCCTACTCTTATCGAACTCCACAAAGGGGTCTTTAACGTGCACAGAGTATTGCTCCCCATACACGGGCTAACCTTTTTTTGTGCCTCCGAAGGATTTAAAAGCATCGTTTCTTGAGACCATCCTCGCAACTGGTGTCAAGAGAGAGTCGGAAAATTGGTCCATGAAATTTTCACCCAGACGCAGTCTTCGAAATTCGCACAGGTTATGGCCTGTAAAACTCTGTTCGGTCATGTGAATTTTTGCAAATTTTGAAACATAATCTATATAAAATTATTTTTAGATAATGGATTCGGACCTGTAAATTTTAAGCCCTAATTTCCTTGACTGCAGACGAGGATCACCAGATGTCAGTGGAAGATCGGGGGGAAGGGGGTCACAGGGGATGGATCCGATTTTACTTCGAAAATTTGTTATTTTCCTGTAGATTTACGGAAAACGCTCTGAAACCTCTCCCCCTTTTCATCCTTAAATTTATGGAATGTATGTGGACCCCACCCCTTTTTTGAAAGTTTCTATATCTGCCCATGGGTGTTCTTGTGTGTAACATTATACATTATGTTGTTAAAAACAGGTTATTGGGTGTTAAAAAAGTCTTTATAGGGTTTCAGGGTCACACCTTAACTACTATACGTACTCTTCTATAATTGTCAAAAATATCAATATTTTAGGCTAATTCATGAATAGCTTAGCCTGATATGACCATTTGATTCTTTTCGGGGTGGCGCAAGTTTGGCCGGGTGTGTGTGTGGGGGGGGGGGTACCAACACCATCAATTTTTGATTGATTGACGGACCCCCTTAACATGTAAATTTAAACTTGCCAAATAATGATATTATAAAGTGCAGCTACGAATATATGACATATTGCATATCAGTGGACTGTAATACAATAAAAAGTTTGAGGGTCGGTAGGACATTTTGCGGGACAGCGGGAAAGCCCATTTATTTCAACGGAAATTCGGGAAAACCCTTAACGGGAAGGGGATTTAGCCATTTTCATTTTTTGGGATGCGGGAATCACACATTTATTTTCGCGGGAATCCGGGATTTCTTGTTTTATTTGCCGGGACTTCGGGATCATACCCCCTTCTACCCCCCCCCAGTTTGTTTTTGTGTAATGACAAAAACCATGAAACTGCTGGCACCTGCAACCCCCTATCCCAACTATAAACGTTGGCGTTACATGACTTACATGGTTACGAAACTAGAAAAGAGAGGTACGCTTACCCGCAAGATTAATGTTGTTCACTAGTGTTGTCAGACAGCACAGCTTTGACGACAGGAACTCATGCACACATTCCTAGTGTCGAAGACGGTCAACCAGCATCCATGACTGCTTTTGATGGACCTCGACTGGTTACATCTAACGATCGTTGAACGCGTTCACAAAATATAGTGCAAATTCTTTTCGTAATTTGCTGATTTTTTAAAACTATTAAACTCATTGTATGTAAGATAATTCTAATTAAAATTTTTTTAAAGACCAAGAAAACTGTGTTCATAGTTCCTAAATGATAAAAAATAAATAAATTGAAAAAAAAAATGCGTAGAAATTCAACGGACTATTATTTACATTACGTCATTATTACGTCATCAATGTTTACAAACTGAAGAGTGTTTTGAAAACAGGTGGATTTTGTAACGGATTATTCAGCACAAAAACAACATATGAAGTCAAAAGGTAGGTAATAGTATTCAATTAATTTTTAATGGTGTCTAACTGGTGCCGATACACGTTATGGTGTAAACGTAAATATAACTGTCCTTGCATAATAATTCTACAACGGGAACGGGCACCTGCTGTTTACATATTTCTGTTTTTGTGAAGTATTTGCAACAAGCATTATCTGTCGGGAACAACTACCGGAATGGGTTTTTTTAAGGGGGGGGGGGTTCAGTGCCCAATGCCATGCTAGCTGGGTATATAAAAAAACCAGACATTTACGTCATACAGTTGCTTAGGCACGAACCATTTTCATACGGTGGGGGGCCTGGGATTCTATAACCTGATATAGGGCTTTCACACGAATTTTAATAAAAGCAGCCAGACTTTGATTTGTTACATATTTCTAGTCTATTGGGTGCCCTTTTCAGAAAAAAAGCCAAAAAATCTGCCATACTACGTATGGTTTCTGCAGGGGCAGGCTCTGAAAACGCAAAAAAATACGTTTTTCTGTAATCAGCGTCGGCCAACTTTGTGATCCTATATTTTGATCCCGGACCCCCTAGATTCAATGTTTTTGTATAATCTTGTTCAGTAATTTATTCTAGTTCAGACAATACCAATTTCATATCTGTAAGTTCAAAATTATTCAAAAAATTGCAAAATCACTTATATACGATAACCGCAGCCATCATGGCAAAAGTGAGTATCGGTCTTCTGTATAAAATATCATGCATGTGTATTGCTTCTATGCACCCATGCAATATTTAGGCAGTAGGGTTACTCAAACAGACGCTAGGGGTGTTGGGCTTAAGCAGGTGCGGTCGTAATTTCAAAAAATCAGCAAAATTTTAGACGGCACCGGGTGGCACCAAACTTTGAAAGGCTAGTACGGCCGATTGAATCGCTGTAAAGATCTGATTTTTGGTCTGTGTTCTTGGCACATATGTATCTTTTGACACATTAAACAGTTTTGCACTTAGGGTTTGTCTGTTGTCCAGAAATTCTTGTTACGTGAAATGTCGAATTTTCGTCGATTTCCTTAGCAGAGCGACACGTCTGACGCAAAAATTGCTCACACAGGGTTATGTTGCTCCTCGGTTGCTGTCTTCACTCAAGAAATTTTACGGAAGACATCATGCAATTATAGACAAATATGGGATTCCGATCTCTCAGATGAGTGCAGATGTTGGTTTGTCATAGGGTGTTGTTTTGTCTTCCTTTACCGGATTTGACACGCTGAATGGACTATTGGCAACATGACGGGTGTGCTATAGCAAGCAGGAACTGCTTACTCTTCCGGAGCACCTGAGTTCACTCTGGTTTCGACTAGAGTTCGCGTTGTTGATTGATATTCAGTTGTTTTGTGTTTCCATGTTTGCCATAAAAATCACTATTTCGAGTTAACTCAAATTTCAACTCGAACTCTAACTTTAACTCGATTTCAATTCGTAACTCGAACTCTGACTCGAACTCGATGCTAACCTACACCCATTGGTGAGGGACCTAGAATCTGTTCTTGTTAAAATTATCTTTATTATTATTTTCTTTTCCAGGGCACCAAAGAAGACGAATGTCAATTAGGACCAGGCCCTTCCATTTGGATCTTAGAGAGAGAAAAACATGGATAAGATGTTTTGTTTTGTTAAATGAAACAAACAACCATAAGCAACATGAATGATTCCTGATATTTCCGTCTTCTATTTATCATGGATCAAGAATAAAACAAGATCAATTCTTTATAAAAGACATATTACAGGACTTGAAGTCGAGATCTGCAAATAGTCCACCTAGATTTTAAGATTTGGATTAAAGAAACAATTATTGTATTTTCGTGTACAATTTGTGTGCGAATCTAGCTTCTGTACTACATGTACATTGTACAAGTTCAACAAGAGATTGAATTCAAAAATAAATTTATTGACTATATTTCATTGACGTTTTTTTAGTTAAAGCAAAATCATCATCAGCATGTCGCGTTTTTTTGTTTTGTTTTGTTTTGTTTTGTTTTTTTATTTTTATTTGATGAATACTTATTACATTATATGTAAAATACAGGCAGACGAAAAATCTTTCCTGTAACTCTCGTTAGTATGCTATTTTAGCACACAATCAAGGTGCAAAGCGTCTCCTAATGCTGGCATAGCAGACATATATGGATTACAAGTTTCTAGAGTGACTGTACGTGGAGTCGTACACTTTTTAAGGTTTTTATTTTCAAAATGCTGATGGCTAATGTGAATCGGTTTCAACCATTTCCCAAAATATAGTGATGGACAAGAACTTCATATTCTGAATATATTTTTGAAAACTATACGTTAGTTATATTTTTACAGATCATTAATTGAAGGTATCAAAAGAGTAGAAAACATGCTAAAATAGTACGTGGAGTCGTACACCTCAAATTTTTTAAATGTCCGTTCAGTTTTTACAGAGTCATATATGGGGTGAAAGACAATCATTTCAAAGACATTTTATCACTGTTTAGTTTCCAGAATAAAGCACGATGACACGGTGTCTGTTTATTTATCAGTATGCATACATGTTGCATTTGTATAGCGTTTTTGACCACCCCTAAAAATCAACACTTTTATATTTTGAGCATATATACGGAAATACAACCGAAGTTTTTGAAAATATTAACGGAAAATGATTAAAATAACAGTGTTTTGCAAAGTCTAAGTGATTTCTGATCTTAGCTTACACAAAAAGGTGTTTTCAGCTGTATTTGTTTTTCTTTCTTTACTGTTGATAGAGGGTGCCGGAATTCACTAAAACTATAATTCTAACTTTTTTTCAAGAAGTTTTTCAAAAAATATTTTAAAAGTTGTGTTTGACAGATGGTTTTATTTATTTTTCAATAGATATATTGTTTGTATAGCAAATAAAAACTATAATTGAAGATTTATAAAAGTCAAGTTGACAATTTTAGCGGATTAATGAGACTTCAATTTTTAACTTTAATTTTAAAGTTCATCAACTTTAAAACGCGACTTAAACTGTAAAATAACCCATTATTGTTGAGGTATCATTGACACATACAAATATTTAAATTATCATTTCCCGTTAAAAATAATTTCGAAATTAACCAAAAGTGTACGACTCCACGTCCTGTACGACTCCACGTACAGTTACTCTATGTTCCACAGGACGCACTTTTAGGTTCATGCAAAATTTTGCAGAATATGCATTTGTCATTTAATATCACACTAGGATTTATTTCTCTTGTTTCCCAGAAGCTTCATGAAATTTTACAACACAACGAGAAACGACTAGTATTTTTAGAACAGACAATATCCATGCAGTTTAACATTAAAGTATTAAAGTAACATTGACATTTCTATGGGTTAACATGAGTTCTCTGTGTTTGTTGTCTTTTTTATCATTTGTCAACACTGAATTGTGATCTAGTAAAAAACTGAAAATATGAATTTCGTGAAATTGCCCAATTGCAGATAAAAAAAATACAATGTGTCTTGTGTGAGAGTGTAAAGTCTATGTACATAGTCTATATTTATCATATTTAATAGGCACAGACAAAAATTAACCATCAAACCATGATGCAGTTATGAAAATGGAAAAATATGACTTTACAGTACTAAAACGAATCTTCATACACAAAACCGGAATGCTAGTGTTCAGACCTATAACCAGGAAATACATCATTAATTTACATCAGCATACACCATGTTGGGATGATAGCCTTCCGACCTGAAAAACCTAAATTATACAAATAACACAGAATTAATCCAACAATTATACAAACATTTGATCGGAATGCTAGCCCAAAATATGTCGTATTTTACAGCATCTAGCATACACCAAATTAGGAAGCTGGCATACGGACCTGAATTGAAACAAAAATTATATAAATAATACAGAACCAAGCATACAGCAGGTCAGACTGCTAGCATACGGACCTGAAAACCAAAATCATATTAAAATTATAGAATCCAGCATACACCAGGTCGGAATGCTAGCATTCAGATCTGAAAAACAGAAATCGTACAAATAATACAGAATCCAGCATACACCAGGTCGGAATGCTAGCATTCAGATCTGAAAAACAGAAATCATACAAATAATACAGAATCCAGCATACACCAGGTCGGAATGCTAGCATACGGACCTGAAAAACCAAAATCAAACAAATTATACAGAATTCAGCATACACCAGAGCGGAATGCTAGCATTTTGACCTGAAAACTCGAAATATGCCGTATATTAAAGAATCTAGCATACGCCAGGTCGAAATGCTAGCATACGGACCTGAAAAACAAAAAGTATACAAATAATACATAGTCCAGCATACAGCAGGTCGGAATGCTAGCATTTGGGTCTGGTGAGTAAAATAACAGAAGAAAATACATAGTTTGGGCATTAAACTACTTTTGGTATGCCGAAATAATCAAAACGGAGTAGCAAAAATTTGAGAATGCAAAATGTATAGCCATTGTGTCAATTCTAGCATACAGAGGTAAAAAATATGCAGTTTTGATAGATTTCTGCTTGATTTTTGCTAAAAAGGCCTTGATGAGAATTTTTAAATATAGATGAGAACGCATTATGTTCAGCTCATGTAGCTCTACAAAATGTAGGGTTGACATCAAGACCAGGTGAGCGATTTAGGCTCCTGGGAGCCTCTTGTTAAGGATCTTGATCCTGAACTTTATAATGAAGTTCAGGATCAGAATTTTGAAAATGTTGGTTTTTTAACAAACTAATATTTACCTATGACGATCGAGCAAAATTTGTATTACCTCAATGTAATTCAGAGTGTAATTGGTATTTTTGAACCATCTTGAAGCTTTGATTGAGTAGGAGAAAGAAATATGTTTTGCTCCATTACGAGTAATGGGACCGCATTGTAGCTCCGCCTATTCAAAGATATCAAAGGAGCTACATTATTGTAGCTACCGCTCCCCGCCCTCAACCCCCGTATCACCGTCCGCTTTGCCCCCCCTCAATTAACGGCTAGTTCGAGTAAGCCTTTGTGTTTCTACAAAGCAGCTGATATTACTATGTCATGCCAGTTCGTTTATGAATACGTACATACAGCAAAACAATGTTGATGAGATCTCCATATTTGTACATCAAGCGATAGTTGCAAATTCCTGCACCCCGAGTCATAGGTATACGTCACTAACATTAATCTCGAACTTAGATATTCAGCTGAATGTCGTTGCATCGTTTAAGACTGTGTGTTATTATAAACTCGGATAAGATTCATGAATAATTTTGCAAAACAGACAAAACGCGACCCCGTCCACGCGAGTCTCGATCAAAATCAGCTCTTAGAGCATCTTTTGCCGCTATGACCTTGTTAATGCTGTTATCAGTATTGTTTCTGCCCAGGTCCATGATAGATTTGGCTATCTCGGCCCCATGGGGTAACGTGCGGGGCCCGGGTGGCGAATAGGCCCGCAGCAGAGCCTAGCTTGTCGTAAGAGGCGACTAAGGGTCTTGGGATTCTGACGTCGGGTCAGTGCTCAGCCCACAGAGCGACCAAGTGTGTACCCTAGGTGGCTAAATAGGGTAGCCCTCGTCCGCGGGGGTTGTCAGGTCTATAATACGGAAACCCTGACCGCCGACCATAGTGGGCCAACGTGTGTGGAGAGTGCCACGCTTCATGCACGTAAAAGACCCCTTTGTGGACCGCCCAGTAGTGCACCACATAGGCTAAATTTTCCGCCCCTACCCACCTCTCCCCTTTTTCCTGTGGTTCTTCAAAATTTACCGGTCCTTTGTTTCCCACCCCATCTCCATATTTCATTTATCATCATCATTTCATGTTCATTTTATCATCCTTTTCATGTTCATCGCCTGTAAATAACCTATATATATAGCGTTGCACGGGCGTAAAACACCAACTCACTCACTCACTCACCCCCATGGGGTAATTCTTATAATAATAATAATAATAATAATTTCCTTTATTTAAAGAGGGTAACTCAATTAGTTTACACTAATCTACCTTGAGTCCCTCAAAATCATATAAACACACTCTGTAAAGAGGAAATAAAGAATGATGATGATTCATGCATATTTACAAACAAGAAACATGATATATAAGATTATATAAAGACGCAATTTTATCAAAGGTTCTTAATCCCCTATTAAATGATTATAGCATTTCGTTTTAAAACTATTTAGAGTTGTAGCATGTTTAATAATATTTTGCAGTTTATTCCATTGTAATGCAGATGAATAGGCAAATGATTTTTTCATGGCGTTGGTGTTTGGACGGACTACTGTCAAGTTATTATTAATTACAGATCTTAAATTTCTGTTACTATTTTCTGAGCATGGAATACATAAAGTTTTTTAATTATCTGGAGTTTTGTTGTTCAAAATTTTGTAAACTAATGTTAATTTTTAATAAGAAACTCGGTCTTGGAATGATAGCCAATTTAGATCAGAGAATAGTTCTTTAGATGGTGTAAGAAAAGGAGCATCAAGTATTATACGCACAGCTTTTTTTTTGTAATTTTGTAATTCTCTGTATTCCATCATCGTTGCAATTTCCCCATATGGTACAACAGTAATCAAAAATTGGTAAAACATAGGCATTGAAGAACAAAATTCTACATTTTTATCTAGATACCTTTTTATTTTAGTGAATAGAAATAATCTAGAATTTATAGTTATACAGATGTAGTCTACTTGGTGTTTCCAATCAAGATTTTGATCTATAAAGATTCCTAATAACTTCTGAATATTTATCATGTTTAATGTATTACTTCATAAAAATATTTTTAGTTCAGTGTCAAATGTGGACCGTCCCGTGCGGGGCCCGGGTGAAAATAGGCCCGCAGCAGAGCCTAGCTTGTCGTAAGAGGCGACTAAGGGTCTTGGGATTCTGATGTCGGGTCAGTGCTCAGCCCACAGAGCGACAAAGTGTGTACCCTAGGTGGCTGAATAGGGTGGCCCTCGTCCACGGGGGTTGTCAGGTCTATAATACGGAAACCCTGACCGCTGACCATAGTGGGCCAACGTGTGTGGAGAGTGCCACGCTCCATGCACGTAAAAGACCCCTTTGTGGACCGCCAAGTAGTGCACCACATAGGCTAAATTTTCCGCCCCTACCCACTTCTCTCCTCGTGCGGGGCCCGGATGGCGAATAGGCCCGCAGCAGAGCCTAGCTTGTCGTAAGAGGCGACTAAGGGTCTTGGGATTCTGACGTCGGGTCAGTGCTCAGCCCACAGAGCGACCAAGTGTGTACCCTAGGTGGCTGAATAGGGTAGCCCTCGTCCGCGGGGTTGTCAGGTCTATAATACGGAAACCCTGACCGCCGACCATAGTGGGCCAACGTGTACCACGCTTCATGCACGTAAAAGACCCCTTTATGGACCGCCAAGTAGTGCACCACATAGGCTAAATTTTCCGCCCCTACCCACCTCTCCCCTTTTTCCTGTGGTTCTTCAAAATTTACCGGTCCTTTGTTTCCCACCCCATCTCCATATTTCATTTATCATCATCATTTCATGTTCATTTTATCATCCTTTTCATGTTCATCGCCTGTAAATAACCTATATAGCGTTGCACGGGCGTAAAACACCAACTCACTCACTCACTCACTCAAAATTTACCGGTCCTTTGTTTCCCACCCCACATTTCATTTATCATCATCATTTCATGTTCATTTTATCATCCTTTTCATGTTCATCGCCTGTAAATAACCTATATAGCGTTGCACGGGCTTAAAACACCAACTCACTCACTCAAATGTGGACCTTTTTTGTACTGTACCTAACAACATGACAGTTGATTTTTGGGGGTTAATAACCATATTATTTTTATTACACCAAGTATTTACTAAGTTAAGATCTCTATTTAAGCTTTATTCAATTTCTATCTTCGATTTACTATGATTGTGTATTGTAGTATCATTGGCATACATATCAATCTCAGATTTTATGTTTTCCAAAGGTAAATCATTTATGAATAGAATAAAGAGCAAAGGTCCCAAAATTGATCCTTGTGGAACACCAAAGTGTACTGGTTCGGTAGTAGATGTACTGTTTCCTATGCAAATTGATTGTGTTCGATTCAAACCATTTAAGAGAATGCCTACATATTTTATAGAATTGTAACTTTTTACAAAGAATATAATGATCAACTGTATCAAAAGCTTATTTGAGATCTAAAAATATTTCATCAACTAAGTCTCCGTTATCTATACATTTTAACCATTTATCAATTAAACTAGTCAATGCTGTATGGCATGAATGTTGGCGTCCCGTGCGGGGCCCGGGTGGCGAATAGGCCCGCAGCAGAGCCTAGCTTGTCGTAAGAGGCGACTAAGGGTCTTGGGATTCTGACGTCGGGTCAGTGCTCAGCCCACAGAGCTACCAAGTGTGTACCCTAGGTGGCTGAATAGGGTAGCCCTCGTCCGCGGGGGTTGTCAGGTCTATAATACGGAAACCCTGACCGCCGACCATAGTGGGCCAACGTGTGTGAAGAGTGCCACGCTTCATGCACGTAAAAGACCCCTTTGTGGACCGCCAAGTAGTGCACCACATAGGCTAAATTTTCCGCCCCTACCCACCTCTCCCCTTTTCCTGTGGTTCTTCAAAATTAACCGGTCCTTTGTTTCCCATCCCATTCCCATATTTCATTTATCATCATCATTTCATGTTCATTTTATCATCCTTTTCATGTTCATCGCCTGTAAATAACCTATATAGCGTTGCACGGGCGTAAAACACCAACTCACTCACTCACTCACATGAATGTTGGCCTCTAAATCCAGATTGAGATTCATGTAATAATTTATATTTTGAAAGGTATGAATAAAGATGAGTAGCCACATGTTTCTCAAATATTTTTAGATAGGGATGGTAAAACTGAAATAGGTCTATAATTTTCAGGTAAAGATTTATCTCCACTTTTAAAAAGTGGTGTAACTTTTGCGGCCTTTAAGTTTGAAGGAAAATCTCCTTGAATAATACTAAGGTTGATCAAATAAGTTATACATGGAGCTAAAAACTCCGATGACAATTTTAGAAAATAGGGTCCTAGATTATCTGAGCCAGTTGCCTTTGAAGTATCCAATTTTCGAAGTAAAATCTTTGTTTCGTCTACCTTGATCAAAGGTATTCTGAATTCAACTTCAGATGGTACTTTAGATTGAACAAAAGTTTCAATTGTATCAAGATTTAAATTAGAATAGTCCATATTTGCTGAAAACCCACCAACTTGTGCAAAGAAGCTATTTAGTTTATTAATAATTTCTTGTAGATTGTTATGTTTCATTTTCAAACTTCATAGTTTGTGGGAAACAACTTTGCTTTTTGGGATTAAGATTTTTAAACAAGTCCCAGATTTCTTTTGGATCTTTATTGTCCTCAACTATCTTTGAGTAATAATTATGCTTTGACTTTTCAATTAAAACTTAACATTTATTCCTCCAAAACCGAAACATCTCCCAATTACCAATCTTATCGTTATAGTCTCTGTTTTTCTGAGCTGATTTGATTTCATCAGTTAACCATTCTGGTTGTTTTAAATATTTTATTCTATTAATTTTTAAGGGTGCATGTTTGTTAATAACTGACAAAAGTAATGTATACCACATGTCTGTTGCTAATTGAATTTCACCTATTTGTTCTATCTGAAAAAAGTTTATATTTTGGAGGTCATTTAAAAAATTGTTTTCATTGAAATGTTTAAAAGATCTATATCTTATTGTTTTATTGGAAATGCTATTATAATCATTTTGATCTATCTTGCGTGTTATGCCAACAGGATAGTGGTCACTTACAGCAATTTTTGGTACATTAATTTCAACAATGTTTTCTGGATTACTGACATAAACATGATCAATTATAGAACTTGTAGTAGATGTAACTCTAGTAGGGGTGTTAATTATCTGTGATAAAGATTTATCTTGGATCATGTTTGACCATTTGGCATTTTTGCACCCTCCCGTGAAATCAATATTTACATCTCTTAAGATAATTATCTCTAGACCACAGTCCTGTGCTTTAACAATTTCTAATTCAAACTCATCAATCCAATAATGAGGCATATCAGGGGGTCTATAAACATAGCAAATAAGTAAAGGCTTAGTATTTTTTAAATTTAGCTGACACCAAATACTTTCCAGGTGTCTGAATTCAAGATCTTTACGCCTCGTGTAATTTAATGAGTTTGATAAATAAACTGTTAAGACACCCCCTGATTTGTTTCTAGTTTCTAGTTTCCTGTCTGTCTTTTCTTTCTAGACTAAATCCCTCAATATCTATCATATCATCATTGGAAAGAAAAGTTTCACAAAGACCTAAAATATGTGTATTACCTTTTTGATTCAGATATTGTTTAATTTCGTCATGTTTTGAAAATAAGTTTCTAATATTAAAATGAGACAATTTAAGACCAGACTTCTTTAACCCAAAGTATGTATTTTCATGAGCGTGTTTAGGTTCATTTTTCCCTTTTGCATTTTTGTTCCTACTATCACTTTTTCTCCCTTTGTTCAGAATCACTACATGCATTTATAATTTTACCATTATCACAAGTACATTTTATCAAGTTACAGTCAGGACATATATTTAAAAAGCATGCAAATCTGTTATTTGTTTCAAGCGTGATATTTTCGACAGAACAAGCATTGCCTTTTTTCTATTGACAATTGTTCCAACAGTTTCTAGCTTTATGTCCAATTTTCCCACAGCACCAACATTCTGCGGAAATCCCATGAAGGGAAATTTTCGTGAAACGTGACCATCTTCCCCGCAACTGTAGCAGTAGCCTGATTTTTTCTGCTGATTGTTAACTTGCTCTTTTAGAATGTTCACAGTTTCATTGTAGGTCTTCAGTAGAGTTGATGTTCCCTTGTCCGACAGGTGTATTCCATCTCTCCAGATCAATTTGTTATTAATGTGTCCATTTTCATCCACGAGTTTGGCATTGGTACGAATAACACCTACGTTGTAATCCTTCGCTACCTGTCTAATGACATCGTTCACTTCTTGTACATTTACGTCGCGTCGAGGCGGACATTCTGACAGAAAAAAATTAGCATTTGTGTTTGATTTTCTAATTGTTTGAATGCTGTTGACATATTCACATTCTACTAGTTCTAAATCTCGGTTTTGGCTAGCGTCATTGCCACCCACTTGCAAAATATAATTTTCAATGCCATTCAAATTTGAATTTTCTAAGTTGTACCGAATATGTGATGTGTTGGCTCCTCTATACGTTCTTACGGCAGTGTTTCTGGAAATTCCACGGGTACTGATTTTTTGAAGGATGGAACTTCCAATGATAAGAGTTTTTCTATTGTAAGAGGATAGTGTTTTTTTTTATCTCTTTGTGTACTTCGTTTGTACTTTTTAACTTTGGTTTGAAACTTGATGATAATGGTTGTTGTTCAGTGTTGTGTTTCGGCGGAACTTTACTTTCTTTGTTTTTATTTGTATTTATCTGAATACATTCATTGTCAGTCTGTGTACTGACGGTTACAGCTGATTTAGCAGAAATCTTTAACACCTGATCTGATAACAAATTACACTGTTTGCGCAACGATTCTACTTCTGATAACAATGATCTTATTAGTTCATCATTATGACAGCATGTCTGTGTGGATCTCGGAGTAGAATAACTCATTGGGGTGCCAAAACAACATGGGAATTCGATCCCGCTTGTATATCTTTTTGGCGATGTAACACTTTCAGTAATAGTTTGATCCAATTTTCTGCTTGGTGTCAACATCTGTTTTGGATTAGTGTCGGATGTCTCAAAAATGTTTGATTTAACAGAAAACTCATATTCCTATTTTTTCTTTGGTCTTATAGTCCATGTATTCCTTGCATTATGCATCGTAATTCTTCCATGTTTTTGGGCTCTCGATTCACAACGTATCCACGAAGATCGGTCTGTAGACCCTGAATAGCGAAAGCCAAGAGTCGATTGACTCGGGGATGCTATTATTGGCAATCATTACGCCTAGCCAACTTACGAAATCCCTGACGGACTCGTTTTTGTCCCCAAGTACAATAAAATGCAGCAGAGAGGTCAACGCTATTTGAGAATTTCTTAAATCTCACCTGAAACGCCCGCTTTAACAGCGTGTAATAGGCTTTAAATTCCACCGGGAGCAAGTCATACCTTACCTTAGCGTTTTTTTCAACATCGTCAGACAAATCGTACAACATTGCCCATTGATCAAACTCTTCCACCCAGGCCATTGCCACACGCCCCGAGCTATTTCCATAAAATTTATCGATTTTGATTTGGATTGAATTAGACATTTCAACTGGATCAAATGGGGGAGATTCGAAATCGATCGTTCTACAACCTGTCTGATTATTTGGGTTAAAAAGTGGGGTAGTTTGATCTGAAACAGGGGCTAATGGTTTAGAAGATATATTATCATCTCTTGTTAGTGGTAAAGATGTAGACCGAGTAATAACATTTGAAGATGCCTGATGGTGGTGGTGTTACATGCTTATCATGAAAATTATTAAAAAGTCAAGTTTTTGTTTTGGTGAATAGTCAATTTTTCTTGGCGCATATGGTTGATCAATATCGTTAATTGACTTTTCGTCCTTGGTGCAGTCAGTAGGCACTTCAATACAATTTTTCAGGCTAGAATAAAGAGAGTCAAGAGAACTATGTAGTTGTTTGTAGTTGTAGTATCAGGTTGTTCACAAAGCGGAACATTAAATTGAGGTGGCGCCGAAGGTTCTACAGTAGTTTTGTCACCTTGTTGATCTTCTAAATACTTTGAATTTCCTGTTCCAAAAGTATCTCAATGTGTACGGTGGTAGAGGACCGCGTTCCGATTGGTCATCGTTTGTTGAAACCTGTTCCTCGTCAGTATGAGAGTCGAATGGTGGTGGTGACGTCGGCGTCGGGTAAATAGGCTAAATTTTCCGCCCCTACCCACCTCTCCCCTTTTTCCTGTGGTTCTTCACGGGCGTAAAACACCAACTCACTCACTCTCGGTCAAAGTCAGGCTGTGGGAAACGAGACTTTGTGGACGGATCGAACGTCACGGTCTTGGTGGGCTGCTGTTTAAGACGGGTTTCTGTAGCCAAGTGTGGTTTCCGGAGTGGAGGAGGAAGAAAATTATCCAAATATGGTGATGACCAGTCTAAAGATAGGGCTTCCTTTAGTGTTGTTTTTGTCGCGACTTCTCCGTTTTGCCAAATTTGTTGCGTCTCCTAAGGAAGCATTTATGAGTTGGTGTGTGCGTTTTTGGGCCCATCCTTAAAGCGAAACATGTCGAAAAGTTCTTTAGAAATGTTCACAGTCAGAAGGTCAAAGTAAGAAAAGCATACTGACCTTCTGTTTGGATCTGTACCGGATCGTCGTCTACTAGCGTGTAGTTCGGGTTGGTTCCACCAAGTGTTGAACGGCTTCCTGGGTCCTTTGTGTTGTTTTGGTGTTTGTGTTGCTTATGCCTCAGGTTCGTATAACTAGGGGGAAGTGTGCTTTTGCAAAATAAATAATAAGACCACACAGAATTAATTTCTTGTTCTTTGGATTTTGACTTAAAAAAAAGGAGCGAGCGAGCAAAATGATTTTTATTAATTTTTTTTCTGAAAGTCAGTTTTTTTGGAGCGACTGGTTTTTATTGAGGCGAGCGACTTGTTTTCAAATTTTTAAAAAGTTTTTTTTCTTGTTTTTGATGTTAAACTGATGCGAGCGAGCGATTATTTTTATTTTTGAAGATAATAACTGAAATATTAAAATATTAAAAAGAATCTATTTAAAGTATAACATATGCCTGTTTTTAGTGTTTTATGGCTGTAACAATTGATTAATTAATTATTAAAGCTGAAATTAATTGTCTGGAGTTGATTTCTCACTAAAGACATGCTGTCTTGGCTTTCTATCATTAATAACAGGCAGACCAATAGACAGTATAAATTACACTAAACAAGTATGACTATGTCCCCAAATCTTGTTGGCAAGGCATAACTTTAAGATCTAATATTAAAAAGGAACACAACTTCCTATCTTTATTCATAATAAAAACACAAAAAAACAACATTAACAATTTGTAAATATTTATTAAAAAAAACCACTATGACATAACGTTCCTTGGTGAACTGGATGTTTATAGATGGTGTAATAATATCCCATCATTGTCTTTACACATAAGTTAGGGATTGTCCTAATACTTTTAATTCGAACCATGTTGTTGTTAAAACTGAGGTAAGATACCACAGGTACTTGAATCTATCAATAAAGGGGGCGACTATACATCGTGCATGTCTAAACAGCTGATCAATGTAATAGTTTTTCATTTGACATGCAATTGCCGTATCAACAGATTTCATTGTTGTTTGAGTGGAATGAAATGGCATTTCAACCGTTTAAGTTAAACGTCTTTTATCCTGAATGTATCTCCAATATTGGAGCACTAAACTGAACTAACAAGTGATTAGACAAAACAAAGTCAAATTTATTGGAGCTCTTGGATGAAAATCGGTAATTAAACGTTTGTTTACCTTTGCAAAAGACTGATTTTTTTTCAAGTGGAGAAAATTTTTTATTACACAACTTCCAGCTCCGGACGCGGGCGGGTTTCCGGTAAATGCGGGCGGAAGAAATTTATATTTTTCTCTTAAGGAAACAATTTCACATGCGGGCGGTCCGACGAACAAGGAATTAATTAGGCGTGGCCTAATGAATTTTTAAATAACACAAAATCCAAACCAGAGTTTATCATCAATTATAAACATCTTTTGAAATAACAAAAAAGCAATAGCAGCTGACGGTAATTTAGTTTACTCTACATTGCTTGTATTTTAGGAGCCCTAAATCATAAGTGTAACAGTGGCCCTCGTCCGCGGAGGTTGTCAGGTCTATAGTAATACGACAATAAATAGTTAATAGAAAAAAAGATTAATATACATGTAACAATGAATAATTGTTCACAGTTATCCCAATCAACTACCTACAAAACCGTCATAGTTTCCCAACTTATCTGGATATTTGTCCCTTATTCTCCGGACACAACATCTGGGAATAACTCTCCCATTCACAACGCAAAGGTACCTATGGTACCATAGAATAGATTGTCTGCAGACTGTGCCTTTTCCCCCATATGTAGTCATCGTGGGCAGCTGCCAACACATTCTCCCTGTTACGTTTGGTCACATCAAAGAGTTTGAGTGTCTCATGAAGGAGCCAAACTCTTCTTTTGTCGTCCCGTGCGGGGCCCGGGTGGCGAATAGGCCCGCAGCAGAGCCTAGCTTGTCGTAAGAGGCGACTAAGGGTCTTGGGATTCTGACGTCGGGTCAGTGCTCAGCCCACAGAGCGACCAAGTGTGTACCCTAGGTGGCTGAATAGGGTAGCCCTCGTCCGCGGGGGTTGTCAGGTCTATAATACGGAAACCCTGACCGCCGACCATAGTGGGCCAACGTGTGTGGAGAGTGCCACGCTCCATGCACGTAAAAGACCCCTTTGTGGACCGCCAAGTAGTGCGCCACATAGGCTAAATTTCCCGTCCCTACCCACCTCTCCCTTTTTCCGGTGGTTCTTCAAAATTTACCGGTCCTTTGTTTCCCATCCCATCCCCATATTTCATTTATCATCATCATCATCATTTCATGTTCATTTTGTCATCCTTTTCATGTTCATCGCCTGTAAATAACCTATATAGCGTTGCACGGGCGTAAAACACCAGCTCACTCACTCACTCTTCTTTTGTCTGTGTTAGAGCGTTCAACATAGTATTCGTGTTCTGAGTAATACCATTTTCATGTCTAAATGTTTAAATGCGTCTTCTGATACAATTAAAAAAATGATAAATTGATCTCAAAACAACATCGGCCAAATCTGGAGTTATTGGATGGCAAAGGTGGAAGGAGTTCCGACAGGAAATAAATTGTCTCGGTTTGGCAGAGGTTAATCTTTTTTCTTACGTCTGTTTAACATGAAGCAGTAATGGTACATCATTGATATTGGGTATGCACTTGCATTACCATTAGTACAGATCAATTTTAAAAGCATTTCATCTGTATGCTCCTGCAGTCACGGTTTACTGACTGTGAAATTTTACACTTGATTTGGCCGAGGTTAACCTTTTTTCTTACATCTGTTTAACATGGGGCAGTTATGGTACATCATTGATATTGGATATGCACATGCATGAGCATCAGTACAGATCAATTTCTAAAGTATTTTATCTGTATGCCCCTGCAGTCACGGTCTACTGACTTTGAGATTTTACACTTTTTAACCTTTTACTTATGCCATGCGTGTTTTATATAAAACAGTTATGGTTTACTATTTATATTTGGTATACAGCTGCTTAAGCATCAGTTAAGATCAGTTTAAGGAGGATTTTTACTTCATTTTATACTGTGTTAAGTTGCGACAGGCGAGACGTGTCTCTGTGTTAACAGTTATGTGATACTTGAACTCTTTGTAAAAACATTCATGTGTAATGTGTGAAATATTAGAGATTTTCAAGAATATGGATGAGTATTTATTCACAAAACAATGAGAAAATAGTTATCTGATGTTTATAAGGCAGAAAAAAAAATGATCTTTACTTTTTATTCTATAAAGGTCTTTATTTGAAAGTTGAGAAATGAGACATCGATATTTGCCGTTAATGCAGCCTTTTAATTATTCAGTAGAGACACTGGAAGCTCATCTCTTTTCTGCATTGACAATCCTACTTTCAACTTCAGTGAAACAAAATTTAAAAACAACAGACATAGTGTTAAACAGGTACTGAATAGTTCTGATTGTCTCAATACGTTGTGATACAAATAACAACAAAGTTAGAATTAGGGTTGGTGAACCACTACTTGCCGGCATATGCATTTCAAAGTTGATGTTCGTCTTGGCCCTTCTGCTGCAGCCCAAGGCTCTGGTCTAATAAAATAAAATTGATGTCCAGACTGTCTTTTGTAAAATACAATATACATATAATTTCAAATGTTAATAAATATTAGTATTATAACTATTAGAACTATGGGAACTCGTTTAACTTGAGTAAACTTTTCAAACTCTTATCCTTTAAAATTAAATATTAAAGTTGATATACCAGGTGGTTGAATGGGACAGCCCTGACATCGAGAGATGCGGGGTCGTCAGGCGATAATGCGGAAAACCTGACCGCAAACCATAGTGGTGCACCGTGTTGGGAAAAAGGTCACGTTCCTCACACGTTAAAGAACCCTGCTGCAGGTCTCGGTAAGAGTAGGACCCGTAGGATCCCCATGCAGGAGGCTAAATTTCCCGTCCCCAACCATCACTCCTTTTTCCAGTGGCAGTCTAAACTATCCTACCCGATTGGCCTTGTGTCCCCATTTTCTCCACTTCATCATCATTTCATGTTCATTGTATCACCATTTTCATGTTCATCTCCCGGATATAGCCGAAATCGTGCTGCTTGGGAGTAAAGCAATAACTAACTAACTAACTAAACTGTCAAATGTTTTAGAATATTTCGTTAAGTATTCTGTAAAATTTATAAAGTATTAAATATGCTCACCAAATGAAACAAATTTGATTCGCGATCACAGTCTTATTATAGGACTTCGTCTCACAGCTGATCAAACCAAGGCAAAGTGTTATTGACTTTGCCAATGGTCAAATTTGGACACTTGATTCATGTTCTTTAAAATTAGTTTAAGTATCCCAAAATACCAACTGATGTTTTCTCATAAAGCAGGAAACTGTAAACATCAAGTCCACAAGTTAAACGCGATCAATTTAACCAAGCTATACTAAAAGCAGGGTACCCACGCATCATTGAAAACTGGAAAAAACCACTTGAATTTCATTTTTAAGTTCAAGGACCTGAAAGAATATAAAATATTACAATTTTACATTCAAACGTTACTGTTTTTCGATGAAGCAAAAATTTAACTTACAGTGTGTGGACATAAAAAAATATAAAATTATTACTTAAAGTCCGAATTCAAATTCACAGAAACACAAAGTTCTAAAGAAAACCATCAACGTCAAAGGCATACTAAGTAGCTGGCATGAATTTTCCAAAAGATGAAGTAAGAAATCAGTCCAAATGTTAAACCGACACTGAGCCCATGCAGATATGATATGGAGAAAAGATTAAAGTAAGAATTACGATGAAACATGTACATTGGACGATAAAAAGTAAAAAAAAAATACAAGTCCTTCATTTTTAACCTTGCGCCAAACTTGGAAACTTGTAGCTTCCGGCAAATAAAAATTTGGCATGAAAAGTCTCTGAAGACCGGATCTTCTTTCACAGAAAACCACAGTGACCGTAGATTGATCCTTGTCCGACGGAATGCCTCCCGAGATTTTGTCCAACATCTGTATTACAGGTTGTTAGACTGACTGTCATCCTCGGAAACCCAGGGGTTCTTCTCTCGCTTACTCATTCATCACCCCTGGGACACTTGGTATGAAGTTGTTTGTTTCGAGTTCAGGATCTGATCTTGAACTTGATATTATTTCTATATAGAAACAAGTTAAAATCGCATTTGAAAAATCTAAAGCGACCAATCAGGAAGCTCGTTACAAAACTATCAAAAACGAAGTATTTCATGCGTAATGTCCCAGGGGTGATGAATGAGTAAGCGAGAGAAGAACCCCTGGGTTTCCGAGGATGGATCTTAGTCTGGTTTTATTATTTTGCGGGAATTTCAGTTTTTGATTGATTTGGATTTTTTCCATTGTAGGAACATCTCAACTGTTACAAATGTGATGATGTATTGAAGTGCGTAAATTTCACTGACCTTGATTGGTTGGCACCTATCACTCCAAATCTATTTAGGCTAAATTCTCGGTCCCTACACAACCAAACCCCATATTTTATTTATCATCATCATTTCATGTTCATTTTATCACCCTTTTCATGTTCATCGCCTGTAAATAACGTATGTAGCATTGCACGGGCGTAAAACACCAACTCAGTCACTCTCTTCTATGGTTAGGCCTCCTCGAATGATGAAAAGAACTGATGTAAAAATGATATGGTTGAGGTCAACCTCTGTAGAAGTCATGCATCTCATCTTTTGTTATGTCACGTTCTCGTCCACGATCTCCCGTTCTTCTTTGGTGTGTTTCATTCAATGAATCTATCAAAGACATCCGACTGGTAACCGTACTTATGTTCGAAACAGACTTGAATCCTCTTAAGGCATCTTGATGATCCATATCTCGTTTGGAATCACAAGCAAAATTCGAGGTGCTATTCCCAATCGGTGTGGAGTACAAAGTCTTCTTCATACATTTATGAAAATGTCTTGCTTCATAATGTTGAATCAGGAACCTGGCTCAAAATGGACCATATGATGTTGCACCATTTAAAAATGAAAAGAGAAGTGATGACTTGACTGCACTTAAAAGAAGGTCATAACCATCATTTCCTCCTAGGCGTTCAGCCAAGTAGACCGCTACGACTCCGTCACAATGCAGCTGCTGTGTCATCTCGTAATTGAGTGCGAATGTAGCAGTTACCACAGCCAGTTTTTAAGAATTCATCGAACGTCTGTGATGTTTCTTTACCCCTTTCTCGATCATCTAAGATTGTTTGAGCATCTGTTTCATCCATTCACTGAAACGGAAACCCTTGGAGAAACTTTTGGTATTTCTTCTCATTTGAAATCAATTTCAGCAGATTCGCACCAATTTTGTTGTCAGGACCAAATAAAATTCTGTCAGTGTCATTGCTGTTCAATCGTCCAGTCTTGATCAAAACGTCATCCAAAATCTCCTTCAATTTGTAGTAGTCGTCATCTCTCCCTGTAGCTGGTGAAGGATGTCTACATAGAAGAGGGGGGACATCAAATTTCTCGAAACCGAATTTCTACTGGGTTCTGAAACTTCATCACCACTTAATTCTTCCTGCGTTTAGTACACACTAACCCGTGCGGGTTCCGGGTGGCGAATAGGCCCTCAGCAGCGCTAAGCTTGTCGGTAAAAGTCCACTAAAGAGCGCCCAGAAACCTGACATCGGGTCAGGCCGCTTTGCCCACAAAGCGACTGGGATGTGTGTGCCGTAGCGGCCCGGCCCGTTCAATAATAATAACTAACGATATAAAAACACTATACACGATTTATTTTCCGAAGTACATAGAATAGATGGAGTTTGAGGATAACAATAAAGTCAAGAAGAAAGATGTAAGCTGAGCGAGTTTAAAAGTAAATCTGGCCCAGAACAGGCAGCATGCGTATTTAACTGTTCATGAATTTCCAAGCCAGTGAATTCCAAGAATCTGATCGTATAGTTTTCCTAAAAGGGTTTCAAAAGAAAGCAAGAGTGGGGTCAGAGGTTAATTTAATAAGTCTCTATTTGTTTCATGCATTCCATCAGGCTGACGAGTGTCTGGTAATTCCAATGTTTATCTTTCAATCATCTGATAGGAAGCAAGGCAGAATCAATCGTCTAAGTGCAGATGTCCAGGAACTATGTCAAATGTGTGCCCCAGGTGGTTGAATGGGGCAGCCCTGACATCGAGAGATGCGGGGTCGTAAGCCGATAATACGGAAAACCTGACCGCAAACCATAGTGGTGCACCGTGTTGGGAAAAATGTCACGTTCCTCGCACGTTAAAGAACCCTGCTGCAGGTCTCGGTAAGAGTAGGACCCGTAGGATCCCCATGCAGGAGGCTAAATTTCCCATCCCTACCCATCACTCCCTTTTCCAGTGGCAGTCAAAACTCTCCTACTAGATTGGCCTTGTGTCCCCATTTCTTCCATTTCATCGTCATTTCATGTTCATTGCATCACCACTTTCATGTTAATCTCCCGGATATAGCCGAAATCGTGCTGCTTGGGAGTAAAGCAACAACTAACTAACTAACCAAAATGTTGTTTCCGCCCCTACCCACCTCTCCCCTTTTCCTGTGGTTCTTCAAAATTTATTGGCCATTTGTTTCCCACCCCACCCCCATATTTCATTTATCATCATCATTTCATGTTCATTTCATCACCATTTTCTGGTTCATCGCCTGTAAATGATATGTATAGCGTTGTACGGGCGTAAAACACCAACTCACTCCATCTATTGTTGGTTCAATATTCAATTGACTAAACGAATCTTCGAAACTGGCATTGGAGTAAAAACAATACAATGAAGTAAAGAATGTAAGTTATGCATTCAGAACTAAGATGTCCCGTGCGGGGCCCGGGTGGCGAATAAACCCGCAGCAGACCCTTGCTTGTCGTAAGAAGCGATTAAGGGTCTTGGGATTCTGACGTCGGGTCAGTGCTCAGCCCACAGAGCGACCAAGTGTGTACCCTAGGTAGCTTAATAAATTAGCCCTCGTCCGCGGGGGTTGTCAGGTCTATAATACGGAAACCCTGACCGCCGACCATAGTGGGCCAACGTGTGTGAAGAGTGTCATGTTCATTTTATCACCCTTTTCATGTTCATTGCCTGTTAATAACCTATATAGCGTTGCACGGGCGTAAAACACCAACTCACTCACCCAGTCTTTTGTAACAGATAAACATAACGTTTTATCCCTGTCACATTTTAAATGCAGAAGAGATTTTATTGATTACCAATCTTTTTAGATCTTCTTGATTATGTCCGAACCTTCATTAAAAGTAACTATGAATTTCTCTTTCATGTTCATTTTATCACCCTTTTCATGTTCATCGCCTGCAAATAACCTATATAGCGTTGCACGGGCGTAAAACACCAACTCACTAACTCACTCAAGTAATGAGCTCCAATGTCATTTATATTTATTTAATCTTAATGCATTTGTAGTAATCTTCCACCGTTTGCTGAAACACAACCATTTTTAATGGATTTATAGGGCATTTGGAGATTGAGAACAACATGAAAGATTTTATTTTGCTTTTACCCCTGAAATGGGGCACCCCTGTCTTAGACTGATCCATCACATCAATGATTAAACTTAAACAACTCTGAGGTGATTTTATGGCTTTCTCCCTCTTTGTGTAGTAGTCAAGTCGCTCATTCCTACAAATATATTGCATTGCATTGCCAACGCCTTATTCATTATAATGAATGGATAAATAAAAGGGTCTTACCTGAAAATACAGTAGAGTCCCATCCTGCGGGGTTTAACTCACTTCCGTTATCCTGCATGATATTTTAATATTTAAACTTGTCTCTATTTTCGCCAGGTTTCTATATGTCATTTCTGTTACCACAGTCTTCGAAATTAGGCCGGACCTATGTCACCTACTGGAAATATCCAGTCAAACAAATGTAAATAATTTATCTAATTATCAAATGTGTTAAGTAATTAGATCATCAAGGTGACAATTTTATTGTATCCTATTGCTTGTATAAACAAATATGAAATAAAGGAAAGTTGAAATAACATGTTTTGATAACTTTTACGGTAACATGCATGCCCCAGTAGAAGCTTAGAACAGTTGCATCCCGATCTTTTGACCTGGACCTTGATTTTCTGGTAACGCATCCTCGGAAACCCAGGGGTTCTTCTCTCGCCTACTCGTTCATCACGTGATGAACGAGTAGGCGAGAGAAGAACCCCTGGGTTTCCGAGGATGCTGGTAACGTTACTTTGACAATTCTCAATTACACCTCCATATCTCAAGAACTATATATCTTAGGATGATGAAACATGGTATGCACAAGCCCCAGTAGAAGCTTAGCACAGTTGCATCCCCACCTTTTGACCCTGACCTTGATTTTCCAGTTGAGTGACTTTGATTATTTTTATTGCATATATTAGAAATGTTTAAGTTCTTTAAACACCTTTTGATCTCAGAAATTGAAAATCCATATAAATTCAAAATATAATTGAAGTAAGAAAGAATAATTGTTTCTGATGGTGCCGGCAGGCTAGAAATACTTTAGTGTTAAGTCTTGTTGAAATGAGGGACAAAAAAGGGCTGAATCGAAACTTTTTTTTAATGTATTGTCTGATTTCAATATTTTTTTGCTGATTAATTCTGGTCAAGTAGTGAATTTACAAAATTGAGGATTGATTTTGTGACACCCCCTCCCTCTAATCGCCATTAGGGGACAAAAATGAAAGGAAGCATATTTCCTTAATTAGGGGCCAAAAGTGGTAATATTTTTGTAACTTTAACTTATTTTTATCTGCTTTTGAAAAAGAAAATTGAAATCCTTGTAAAATGTGGGTGGAAAGTCAACAAAAGGCTGCATGTGTAAAAGACTTTGTGAGTCCTGCATGGGATGCATGTGTCCAGAGCAATTGACTATTCATATCGGGCTAAAATGTACAGGGTTTGACATGTTGTGGTCGTATCATGCTGCACTTGACGAAAGCTTTTTATTCTCCTATAATTTAAAGCCATATACATTTGTAATTGGAAGTTTTATCTTTGACACAAAAATTGTCGATGTAATCCATATGCAATTTTTATGGATAATAGATTTTCATGTTATGTTCATCATTAAATTGTGTTTAAAAACCGGTTCGAAAACTCATGTTGTAAAAATTTTCATGTTTTGTGATTTTAACTGAAAAAAGAAATATGCTTTTTGACATTTTTGAAATTTGCCAGAGCACCTGCTAACCTCAAAATTACATTTTTGACAATGTAAAAAAATTGTTTCATTGCAATCTTTTGTTTTGATTATTAATCAATGAAAGCTATCAAATTGACCCTTTATCCATGCCTACAAAACAATTTTTTAAAATTATTAAGTGGCGGACTGTCACTAATTGGAATCTGATTGGTTGAAAAAGTAGTTAGTTAGTTATTGCTTTACTCCCAAGCAGCACGATTCCGGCTATATCCGGGAGGGGGGATAAAATGAACATGAAATAATGATGAAGTGGGGGAAATGGGGACACAAGACCAATCGGGTAGGAGAGTTTTGACTGCCACTGGAAAAAGGAGGGATGCGTGGGGACGGGAAATTTAGCCTACTGCATGGGGATCCTACGGGTCCTACTCTTACAGGGTTCTTTTATGTGCGAGGAACGTGACTTTTTTCCCTAACACGGTGAACCATAATGAATATGGTTTGCAGTCAGGTTTTCCGCATTATCGCCTGACGACCCCGCATCACTCGATGTCAGGGCTGCCCCATTCAACCACTTGGGGCACACATCCCAGTCGCTTTGTGAGCAAAGCGGCCTGACCCGATGTCAGGTTTCTGAGTGCTCTTAAGTGGACTTTTACCGACAAGCTTAGCGCTGCTGCGGGCCTCACACGGGTAGGTTGAAAAAGTAGATTACATTTATAATCTAATTAAAGTGAAAAAATGAGATATATTGAAAAATGCACATTAAAATATGTACCCCTAAAATGTTTACTGTAGTCTCGAATTGCTAGGGGGCCTGGTCTAATTACCACATGAATCATCACTAGCCGATAACTTTTCAGCTGGTGGTTAGGTCCTGTTTGTAATTTACAAAAAAAGGACTTCCTCAACTGTATGTGATTAGGTTTGTAAGTTGCCTGCCCAAGGTCGGTGGTTTCATCCATCATTAAAACTGACCACCACTACATGGCCCATGTGCACTAGAAAGGGTGTTAAAATACCATTACGCACTAACACAAATTGCCAGGCCAAAGGGCACATGTACCCCAAACTCGAAAAAGTGGTGGGCATGATGTCCAGTCTGGTTGAAATGTGAACTTTTTTCCGATTTCAACCAATTTTGATTTATAATTATATATGGATTTACTGTCTATGGCAATTTTGGGCAACTTCTTTTGTTGCAAGAATTGGTTTCCCCAAGACCAATCATACATGTAATTGATCTTTTAACTTTTTATGCCCTATCTACAAATGTAGGGGGTGTATAGTGTGAAGGTCCGTCTGTTCCTCTGTCCATTCCTGCCAAATTTTGAGAGGTGGGGCATTATGTCTTTTGGAAATATTCTTGTTTAATTTTCAAAAAAGAAATAATAGAAATAAATACATATTGCAGTCCTTGAAACTGAATTAGGGTTTCTGTAGGTGTAAAATACACTATTAAGGATAGGGGTTAGCAAAAAACATAGAATTAGTGTTGAGGTTGGTATAAAAATATCTATTTAGGGTTAGGAAATATACAAAAAACATACAATCAGGGCGAGGGTAAGTGAAAACACAAAATTAGGGTTAGGGGTTAGCATTAAAACATGCAATTAGCGTTAAGTTTGGTATTAAAAAATATATTCATTCAATTAGGGTTAGTGTTAGTGTAAAACCTTTAATTAGGGTTAGGGTATAGTATAAAAAGATACATTCATGGCTAGTGTTTGTACTAAACATGCAATTAGGGTTAGGGTAAAACACATTATTAGGTAAAGAGGTTAGCATATAACAGACAATTAGTGTTGAGGTTGGTATAACAATATATATTTAGGGTAAAGATTATTACAAAAAACATACAATTAGTGTTAGGGTTAGTGAAAACGCAAAATTAGGGTTAGGGCTTAGCATAAAAACATACAATTTGCGTATATTACAAATACCAAAACGCGGGTATAAACGGTTAATTTGGATATGCTATATATCGATATTTCAAGGAGTAACCTCTCATCAGTAGCATTTAAACCAAAACATTGGAAGGTCAAAATCCCAAACAGTTGAAAACGAAAAGTACTCAAAACCAAAACGTTCGAACAAGGAAGCCAAATCCAGCACCGAGGATATCGACCATGTGCATTACAAGGAAAGAAACCTGGTGTTTTCTTCAATTTTGAATTTAACTATCGGATATTAGTATTAAAGATATAGAAGGAAAACAAAGTTAGGGCTAGGGTTAGTATAAAGACATACGATAAGGGTTATTGTTAGCATGAAAACATAAAAAAGGGATAGGGTTAGTGTAAAAACATACGATAAGGGTGAAAATTAACATGAAAACATAAAATAAGGGTTCGGGTTAGTGTAAAGGCATACGATCAGGGTTAAGGTTAATAATAAAACATAAAATAAGGGTTAAGGTTAGTGTTAAGACATAAAGACATACAATAAGGGTTAAGGTTAGCATAAAGACATAAATTAAGGGTAAGGGGCGTCCCGTGCGGGGCCCGGGTGGCGAATAGGCCCGCAGCAGAGCCTAGCTTGTCGTAAGAGGCGACTAAGGGTCTTGGGATTCTGACGTCGGGTCAGTGCTCAGCCCACAGAGCGACCAAGTGTGTACCCTAGGTGGCTGAATAGGGTGGCCCTCGTCCGCGGGGGTTGTCAGGTGTATAATGCGAAACCCTGACCGCCGACCATAGTGGGCCAACGTGTGTGGAGAGTGTCACGCTCCATGCACGTAAAAGACCCCTTTGTGGACCGCAAAGTAGTGCACCACATAGGCTAAATTTTCCGCCCCTACCCACTTCTCCCCTTTTCCTGTGGCCCACCCCACCACATATTTCATTTATCATCATCATTTCATGTTCATTTTATCATCCCTTTCATGTTCATCGCCTGTAAATAACCTATATAGCGTTGCACGGGCGTAAAACACCAACTCACTCACTCACTCACTAGTGTAAAGGCATACGATCAGGGTTAAGGTTAACAATAAAACATAAAATAAGGGTTAAGGTTAGTGTAAAGACATAAAACATACAATAATGTTAAGGTTAGCATGAAAACATAAATATAGAGATAGGTTAGCGTAAAGACATACAATATAACTGTTGTTCCAATGCCAAAAGTAAGTTAATTTATGAAATTTATTATACCTGTTTTTAGCTCACCTGGACCGAAGGTCCATGTGAACTTTTATCATCACTTGGTAAATATATGGTATAAAAATGAAGATTTTGACTTTCTTAAACATCGGAGCCTGAATTTCTCACCTCGTCTTCAATTGTAACAAAGTATATAAACAAATCCTTTATCTCCTTGTTATAGATCTTATTTGTACTAGTTTTCATATACATGTGCTGAACTTTAACCAAGCATCAATTTTTTTTTTTTTTTTTTTTTTTTTTTTTTTTTTTTTTCTCAATAGTAGTCCCGTGTGGGGCCCGGGTGGCGAATAGGCCCGCAGCAGAGCCTAGCTTGTCGTAAGAGGCGACTAAGGGACTTGGGATTCTGACGTCGGGTCAGTGCTAAGCCCACAGAGCGACCAAGTGTGTACCCTAAGTGGCTGAATAGGGTAGCCCTCGTCCGCGGGGGTTGTCAGGTCTATAATACGGAAACCCTGACCGCCGACCATAGTGGGCCAACGTGTGTGGAGAGTGCCACGCTTCATGCACGTAAAAGACCCCTTTGTGGACCGCCCAGTAGTGCACCACATAGGCTAAATTTTCCGCCCCTACCAACCCCTCCCCTTTTTCCTGTGGTTCTTCAAAATTTACCGGTCCTTTGTTTCCCACCCCATCTCCATATTTCATTTATCATCATCATCGTTTCATGTTCATTTTATCATCCTTTTCATGTTCATCGCCTGTAGATAACCTATATAGCGTTGCACGGGCGTAAAACACCAACTCACTCACTCACTCAATTCTCAATAGTACAAAAGCTTTTCTCTATCTGCTATAGTTTTCATTTAATATGGCAAACATGAAAGAAACCAACATTTTTTAAATTTTTAGGGCATACCCCTGTAAGGAGTCATCTGACAAATTCAACACATAAACATTTTCTAAAGTTTAAGGTCTTAAAATAACTTATCATGGCCGGTACGATTCAAAATTTATAATGTGTTTATATTTTACATTTAAATCGTGAGTGAGTGAGTGAGTTGGTGTTTTACGCCCGTGCAACGCTATATAGGTTATTTACAGGCGATGAACATGAAAAGGATGATAAAATGAACATGAAATGATGATGATAAATGAAATATGGAGATGGGATGGGAAACAAAGGACCGGTCAATTTTGAAGAACCACAGCAAAAAGGGGAGAGGTGGGTAAGGGCGGAAAATTTAGCCTATGTGGTGCACTACTGGGCGGTCCACAAAGGGGTCTTTTACGTGCATGAAGCGTGGCACTCTCCACACACGTTGGCCCACTATGGTCGGCGGCCAGGGTTTCCGTATTATAGACCTGACAACCCCCGCGGACGAGGGCTACCCTATTCAGCCACCTAGGGTACACACTTGGTCGCTCTGTGGGCTGAGCACTGACCCGACGTCAGAATCCCAAGACCCTTAGTCGCCTCTTACGACAAGCTAGGCTCTGCTGCGGGCCTATTCGCCACCCGGGCCCCGCACGGGACATTTAAATCGTCTCAAGCACATAGAAAATCCATTTTGCTGCCAATAAATCATTATTTTGAACAAAATTTTATATAGCAGAGCCTCTTAAAAATAGTTGAATGTAAATTATATAAGTTTTTCAAAATATCTAAAGACCAAACTATTTATTAACTAACTGCAACGGTCCGATATGTGGCCATATGAATGTCTTCAAGTTATGTAATATATTAAGAACTTTTTAACCCACGTATTTGCAAGTTTTCGACTGAACGATATGACACAAAAATTCATTTTAATACTATCATTTTCAAATCTGTCGTCTTGAACTGTGTTTAGAATTAAATAGTAAGGTCACATTGTTTAAAATATGCAATTAGATCCAACCAGACGTTTTCAACCTGTCCATAAAATTATAAAAAGATATATTTTATTTTGGAAACAGCAGAACAAAGATATCGTCGATCTCTGTGTGTGTTCCATGTGACCTCGAGTGTACAGTAAATACACATCTTGTATTTAGCTGAGTACCACTATAAAACAAGAAAAAGTCAGCAAACTATTTATTGGTAATTCTATATGTAGCATACGATCCTTAAATCAAGATTAACAAAAAAGCCTTACAAATTTGATTTATAAATATTTCTTTATACAACGACTCTATTCGTTACAAAGACAGGTTTTATGCCTCCCGACGACATTTCGAGAGGCATTAAGCTTTTGTCTATCCGTAAGAATTTCTGTCAAGTTTTCCAATGATTTTGAATTTGGCAGGGTCGCCGTTCAGGATGACAGACTGTATGCCCTAAGGGACTTATAGACCTATTAGATTTCAACTTCCTTGTTGGAACTGGGTCGATATGAAAATTTACGTAAAAAGATTTCATCAAGCTTTTCTCATAGACCGTACATAAGAATGACTTGGAACTTGGTAGGATAGCTCAGTGTCATAACCTACGTCACAAGCGGCTTTCGGACTTGTTGGACTTCTACTCCTTGTTTAGGGCGATTGAACGGGCTAGCGACATCATCCGTGTCCTAATCCTTCTTTATTTGGTTATATAAATAACAGTTACATGTATATCGAAAAAACCCGTGCGGGTTCGGGGTGGCAAATAGGCCCGCAGCAGCGCTAAGCTTGTCGGTAAAAGTCCACTAAAGAGCGCTCAGAAACCTGACATCGGGTCAGGCCGCTTTGTGCACAAAGCGACTGAGATGTGTGCCCCAGGTGGTTGAATGGGGCAGCCCTGACATCGAGCGATGCGGGGTCGTCAGGCGATAATGCGGAAAACCTGACTGCAAACTATATTGGTGCACCCTGTTGGGAAAAATGTCACGTTCCTCGCACGTTAAAGAACCCTGCTGCAGGTTTCGGTAAGAGTAGGACCCGTAGGATCCCCATGCAGGAGACTGAATTTCCCGTCCCTACCCATCACTCCTTTTTCCAGTGGCAGTCAAAACTCTTCTACCCGATTGGCCTTGTGCTGCTTGGGTGTAAAGCAATACATGTAACTAACTAACTGTATATCGAAAAGATAAGTCAGTCAGTACGAACAATCTTACATATAGACTTTTGCTAACTGTCATAGCATGATCGTCAGACTTTGATAAAATATATTGCTAAAGACCTATTCCACTTTTTTATAATCTTCTATTGGTGCTTCTCATTAGCTGTCGTACTTATGGATCTAAACCAAGAGTTGATGGTCCTGGTTCAGAATCTAAGTCTTTAACTTAAATGGCATCCCTAGGTTCATATCCAAGCGTGTCCAGATCCGATATTTTAGCACTTATTAGACTTATTATAGTAGCTTCTGACGTCGGGTCAGTGCTCAGCCCACAGAGCGACCAAGTGTGTACCCTAGGTGGCTGAATAGGGTAGCCCTCGTCCGCGGGGGTTGTCAGGTCTACAAACCCTGACCGCCGACCATAGTGGGCCAACGTGTGTGAAGAGTGCCACGCTTCATACACGTAAAAGACCCCTTTGTGGACCGCCAAGTAGTGCACCACATACATGTGTAGGCTACGCCTTTTCCTGTGGTTCTTCAAAATTTACCGGTCCTTTGTGTCCCACCCCATTCCCATATTTCATCATCAATTCATGTTCATGTTATCACCCTTTTCATGTTCATCGCCTGTAAATAACCTATATAGTGTTGCACGGGCGTAAAACACCAACTCACTCACTCGCTATTATAGTAGCTGAACTTGTGCTTTTGGTGATATCGTATGTTTTTCGTTCTACACTTATACTTATGTAACAAGGTGACTTTGTTTAAGTGTGTGTGGTTTCGGTGTTTTGCATAGGTCATGAGCTCTAATAACTCAGCTCAAGTTCACTGCTTTTGGGAGGACCGCCTTTGCACAGGGTTGTTTCTTAGTTAAACGTATGTTTTTGTTTAGATTGCCGGTGCAGATAAGATTTAAAAGCAACGAACCGTCTTTGATATCATGATCGGTCTTAAATGAATATGCATGCGATAGTTGATCAAACCGTATGACCTCCACCTTGGTCTCTTCTCTGTGGTACCATTTTCAGACATGGTTATGTTTGCGATTTCCTTTCGATGCTGATCATTTTAACAGAGCTGATGACCGTTTTGTCTTTGTCAACAGTTACTCATCTGGGTGGGTGAGCGAGTTGGTGTATTACGCCCGTGCAATGCTATATAGGTTATTTACAGGCGACGAACATAAAAAGGGTGATTAAATGAGTGAGTGAGAGAGTTGATGTTTTACCCCCGTGCAACGCTATATAGGTTATTTACAGGCGATGAACATGAAAAGGGTGACAAAATGAACATGAAACGATGATGTTAAATGAAATATGGGAGTGGGGTGGGAAAAAAAGGACCGGTCAATTTTGAAGAACCACAGGAAAAGGGGAGAGGTGGGTAGGGGCAGAAAATTTAGCCTACACATGTATGTGGTGCACTACTTGGCGGTCCACAAAGGGGTCTTTAACGGCATGAAGCGTGGCATTCTCCACACACGTTGGCCCACTACGGTCGCCGGTCAGGGTTTCCGTATTATAGACCTGACAACCACCGCGGACGAGGGCTACCCTATTCAGCCACCTAGGGTACACACTTGGTCGCTCTGTGGGCTGAGCACTGACCCGACATCAGAATCCCAAGACCCTTAGTCGCCTCTTACGACAAGCTAGGCTCTGCTGCGGGCCTATTAACCAATGAACATGAAATGATGATGATAAATGAAATATGGGGATGGGGTGGGAAACAAAGGACAGGTAAATTTTGAAAAACTAGAGGAAAAGGGGAGAGGTGGGTTAGGGCAAAAAAATAAGGCTATGTAGTGCACTACTTGGCGGTTTACCAAAAGGTCTCTTACGTACATGAAGCGTGGCACTTTACACACACGTTGGCCCACTATGGTCAGCGGTCAGGATTTCCGTTTTATAGACCTGACAACCCCCATGGACGAGGGCCACCCTATTCAGCCACTTAGGGTACTCACTCACTCACCCATTCTGTTTCAACACTGTTAACGATGTCAGTACAAACTGTCTTATGTATTGCGTATCTTGATGAACAATGTGGTATATTTTTCTTCTCCCTGTAGTGGTCGAGAAATTCGACAAAAGAAAAAAATCTGTACTTTTCTTTTCAATATATCTCACTGTTTTTTCCTGTATTGATATGAAATATATGAACTGGTATTCCATTGTTTGTAGCCAAAATGGGTTTCTGAAAGATCTCTTTATCTTGTAGTCCATATTGGTGATTGATTAAAATTGCATATGCATCATCAAATGAAAAAAAAGCCCCCATTTAAGTTAATATGTTTCACTATTTCTATCATATCAATTAATTTATTTTCTCTTCCAGAAACAATAATTTTGTTCCTTGCAGATAATGTTTTTGTTGTGGCTAAATCTTCTCTAGTTAAATTAAAATATTTTCATAGTTTGTGAATTGCTGGGAGCATTACACAATTCCTGTCTCTTTTGATCCACTTGGGTAAAAGTTTACAATTACAGTCTTTTTTACTTTTCACAAGAATGTCTTCATTGGGGATCCTAAGACTGGTTTGCTTTTTATCACTTTTTACATGTTTTATAATGTTTTCTGATTTTTCCATCTGTCACTAATCCATTATAATTCATAATACTGAAGACGCACGCATATACCGGTATTTTTCTTCCACTGAGGTATAATATTGATTGCAACCTAAGCATCTTGGTAATGAATCGTTGTGTGTCGCAAATGCCTACTCATGTTGTATCTTTTGGAAAACTTTTTACGGCATACATCGCATTCGTATAACTTTCTTGGTTGAATTTATATCTCTTCAACATTGGACACATCCTAAAAGCTGCCATCGACAGGCTCAACCTAGTCCATCGATTCATCCATAGTCTGTTCTCTTCTTAGAAAGAGGGATTCGGTTATGTTCAAGCAAGTCTCCTTCCACCCGATCTTAACACTGTCATATGTGGACGACTTGTTTAGCACAGTATTGTGTTTCCCTAGTAGAATATGTGACTCAAAGCCCGAATAGGTCTGGAACACTCCAGAACAACCAGGTTCTATACAGGTAAAACAGTTACTTGACTCCTGAGGAGGACCATCTTCAGACCTCTGATTGTTACCTTCTGTATTCTCATTTTCATGCTTCAACTTTATTTTGCCATTTGCCATTGTTGGTAAGGTAAAATCAGATAAAACAACCAAGTTGGTAGATGATATTGGGAAGCGGTGCATTTTTCTGACATCATCTTATAACAAAATACTTCATTTCCAATTCCAAATGCTTTCCAGGATACAATCTGGTTTTCTCTGAAATAGATAACGAAGAAAAAGTTTATCAAGGTTTGTTGTTCATATTGTTGATTATGATTTAAAAAAAAATGAAATCGACTCTTTCATTTTATGTTAAAAATACTTTTCTGACATTAATTTAGTCAAAGCTGGCTTCAAAAACAGGCGATATTGGACACACTCGCCTAATAGAAAATAATGGGATGTGGTATAAGTGTACGGGAAACAGCCCACATAACAAGCGGTGATTTAGAAAAACAACAATGAAAAATCGCCAGCAGCCTTCAACAAGGCCAGTAGGTGCTGCTCGCAGTAGACTCTCCCTTTTCTGTGATCAATCAACCATTAAGTTGATGAAACAGGTAACAACTTTATGGTGATTTTTCTATGTTTATATCCTAATGTATAGTACAGGTATATAAAGGATTTTGATGATACTTGAAGGTCCCACCTTTCTTTTTATCATAATCATAATCGTTAAAGTTAAATAAAAGTTAAGTTAAGTAACTAACTTAACTTTATGTTTTGGTTTTTTTTCTTGTTCAATTGATTGATTGATTGTTAGTTGTTGAATGTCCCGTCGGCGATATTGCAGCCATCATCGGGACATAAACAAGTTGAAATAATTATGTAAATAACACGTTAATATAAAACAAAGTCAAAAGACCGTAGATAAAATAAATAGAATGACTAGAAAATAAATAGATAAAATAATCATTTTAAATTAACACACTAAAAATAAAACCATTTACAGCGATAGCAAAAAAGAACTTGACAATAACGAGCTAAAGATTAATTATAACAGCAACAAAAGAATTTACAACAGGTGATTTTATTTTAAGAATTATAATTTTGAGTACTGACCAATTTCTTTTACTTGTTTATGTCCCGATGATGGCTGCAATATCGCCGACGGGACATAAAGCAACCAACAATCAATCAATCAATCAAACCAATTTCTTTTAAAAATGATAAAAAGGCATCGGCTGGGATGCCGCTGAACAAATCGTGCATTGATGCACAGTTGAAATAATTCATACGAATAGGAGCAAGATCAACACAGTCAAGGAGAACATGCTTCAAAGAATACCGTGAGTCACAAGGAATGCACATCGGAACTTCCTTCTCTTGTGTCATCAAGTAGCCATGAGTGACTCTAGAATGACCTATGCGGCATCTGGTGATGACTACTTGGTCTCGACGGCATCGGAATGAGGCATGACTCTCCCCGAGCTGTGGCTTGAGCTCATGAAGTTTGTTGTGCTCAGCGACAGCCCAAACCTCGTCCCATAAACTTTGAACATATATTCTGATTTTATTTCTACAGTCCGAAAGAAGCAGAGGTACCAATGGGGTATCCGAATGTCAAAAGTCCGAAAGGGCAGAGACTAAACCAGTAAACACAAACAAGAACGGGACAAAAACAGACAACACGTAAAACATGGAAACACAAAACAACTGAATATCAATCAACAACGCGAACTCCAGTCGAAACAAGAGTGAACTCAGGTGCTCCGGAAGAGTAAGCAGTTCCTGCTTGCTATAGCACACCCGTCGCGTTGCCAATAGTCCATTCAGCGTGTCAAATCCAGTAAAGGAAGACAAAACAACACACTATGACAAACCAACATCTGCACTCATCTGAGAGATCGAAATCCCATATTTGTCTATAAGTGCATGATGTCTTCCGTAAAATTTCTTGAGTGAAGACAGCAACCGAGGGGCAACATAACCCTGTGTGAGCAATTTTTGCGTCAGACGTGTCGCTCTGCTAAGGAAATCGATGTAAGTCCCGCACGCTCTGGAGTAACGAATCAATTGAGATACGTAAACTCCATAAGCTGGAGCTGACGGAATATTGCTACACAAGAAGGGGAAGTTGACGATTGGAAAGTTGAAGTCATCACGTTTGTCATAGAGCCTTGTTGAAAGTCTTCCTTGAGAGTCAATTTCGAGATGTAGATCTAAATATGAAGGAATAAAACATTTGGATATTGGATTCCGAAGTGCTTCCTTCGCAACCCTGTCCACGACTGAATTCCCATGAATACCAGTATGACTGGGTACCCATAGGAAAATCAATTCCACGCCACCTCTTATCAATTGATGAACTATATATACAATTTTAGAAATTAATGGGTTTTTAAAATTACAATTCTCAATTGCCAGAAGACAAGAGAGAGAATCAGAACAAACAAAGAATTGAGAGTGTTCTGAAGCATCAATAAGCCTGAGGGCTAAAATGATGGCTCTTGCTTCAGCTGTAAAAATGGAAGCAATAGACGGGAGGCGTTGCGTAGAAATGCTATCTTCTAAGACAGCAGCAGCAGCAACACTATCACCATCTTTAGAGCCATCTGTATATGCTGTTGAAAAATCAGGATATTTGGATTTAATTTCGCAGTAATCTTGTTGTATAAGCAGATGATTTGTTTCAGACTTCTTATGTTTACGGAGATCAAAAATAAATTTTGGCTTTAAAAGTTCCCAGGGTGGAACTCTCAAAGGCTTGACAGGTTTTATAGTTTCTAAATCAATCTTCAGATTAGTCAGGTGAGGTTCGGTACGAATACCAAAAGGAGGAGTTTTGTTTTCATGTTTTTCATACATATTCCTAAGAGGTGGTTTAAAAACACAGTCGTAGGCAGGGTTGTTTGGGATGGCTTTTAATTTGGTGGCATATTGCAAACCGAGTTTAATTCTTCGATGCTTCAGGGATGGCTCATTTGCCTCTGCATACAGGCTCTCAATTGGGGAGGTCCTGTATGCACCGAGACAGAGACGCAATCCCTGATGACGAACAGCGTCTAAAATCTGCAAATAAGATTTTTTAGCTGACCCATAAATAATTGAACCATAATCCAATTTCGATCTAACAATGGACCTATACAAATTTAAAAGAACTGATTTATCAGCTCCCCAGTCAGTACTGGAAACAATTTTTAAAACATCAAGAGCTTTTAGGCATCTTGATTTTAACATTTTGATATGGGGGAGAAAGGAAAGTTTTCTGTCAAAAAGGACGCCAAGAAATTTTGCTTCTTCAACTATCTTTATTTTTTTGTTATACAAAAAGAGATCTGGATCAGGATGAAGTTTCCGTTTCTTACAAAAATGCATAGCAACAGTTTTACTCTCTGAAAATTTGAAACCATTTTCAGAGGCCCATTTTTCAATCCGTTTAAGGCACAGCTGTAATTGCCTTTCAATGGTATTCATGTTTTTTGCACTGTAGCATATTAAAAAGTCATCAACATATAAAGAACCTTCAATATTATCTTGGAGAACTTTGGCAATACTATTTATTTTAATACTAAAGAGAGTGACCGAAAGGATGCTACCCTGAGGCACACCCATTTCTTGATCAAACTCTTCAGAAAAAGTCTTATTAACTTTAACATTAAAGTGTCTGACAGAAAGAAAGTCGGCCAAGAAAGTTGGTAACCTTCCTTTTAACCCCATATCAGAAATGTCCTTTAAAATACCATACTTCCATGTGGTGTCATAAGCTTTTTCGAGATCGAAAAAGATAGACACCACATGTTCGTTCTTCACAAATGCATTTCGAAGAAAAGAATCAAAACGGACCAAATGATCAAGCGTGCTCCTGCCTTGGCGGAATCCACACTGGATATTCGAAATGAGTCCATTGGACTCGAGGAACCAAACGAGCCGATCGTTGATCATTCGTTCTAGAGTCTTACAGACGCAGCTTGTCAAGGCTATCGGACGATAGTTGGAAGCATCTGTGTGATCCTTCCCCGGCTTAGGGATAGGAACAACAGTGGCAAGCTTCCATATTTCGGGCAATTTTCCATTTATCCATATATCATTCATTAAATTTAGAAGAGTCTTCATCGATATATCAGGAAGATGTTTTAAAAGTTGATAGTGGATGCTATCAGGGCCACATGCAGTGTCATGGGCTTTATTTAAGGAAGTTTTAAGCTCATCTAAAGAGGAAGGAGAATTATAGCTCTCCGAATTGTCGGAGTTAAAGTTCAATTTAGTTTTTTCAGCTGTACGTTTAAATTTTTGGAAGTCAGGCTTGTAATTAGATGAAGATGAATGTTTGGCAAAAGTCTCAGCTAGTTTGTTGGCAATGTCCTTTTCAGATGTTAAAGTGGAATTGCCAACGTTCAGATGTTTTACCGAGGATTTAGAGTTTTTACCTTTGAGTTTTTGTATGAAATTCCAAATTTTATTCATGGGAGTTCGTGAAGTTAAACCAGACACAAAATTCCGCCAGGATGTTCTTCTAGATTGTCGACAAGTTCGTCTAGCCTTCGCCCGAAAAGTTCTAAAATTACTCAAATTTTCTTTTGTTTGATGTTTGCCAAATTGTTTTTGAGCTTTATTTCTATCGTCGATAGCCTTGTCACACTCGTCTGTGAACCAAGGTTTATTGAGTTTTTTAGGAGTTGCCGAGGTCTTAGGAATGGTTTCATCAGCTATAGATATAAGAGTTTGATTAAATGTTGTTATTGGTTCTTGGTCCTGATCAAAAAGTTCTGGTCTTAATTTTTCCGAACAAAGTATTGAAAATTTTTGCCAATCGGCCTTCTCTAACTTATAGCGAGGAATTCTTTGTTCAGGTTCACCAAAAAGATCTTTTAATATAATAGGAAAGTGATCACTTCCACAGAGGTTATCATGGACTTGCCATGAGAAATCTGTTAAAAGAGAAGGATCACATATTGAGAGATCAATTGATGAGTATGTTCCATTTCCAGAATGTAAAAATGTAGAAGAACCATCATTAAAGATACAAAGAGATTCTTTCGATAAAAAATCCTCAATCTTTTTACCCTTATCATTCAAGTTGGCACTGCCCCATAATGGGTTGTGGGCATTGAAGTCCCCAACTAATATGTATGGAGCAGGAAGCTGATCCGTTAAATTTTGAAGTTGTGGTAAAGTTAAGTTATCATTAGGTGGTATATAAACTGAACATAGAGTTATTGTTTGATGTAATGAAACTCTAACGGCAACTGCTTGCAGATCGGTAGTTAAAGGAATCGAACTATGGAGAATACGATCCTTAACTAAGATGGAGGATCCGCCAGAAGCTCGTTCTGTATTAGAAAATGTGTTATACATAGAAAAACCCTTCAAGGAAATCGCCCCCGTGCGGGAACCGGGTGTGAAAAGAATAGTCCCGCAGCCGCCCGTAAAGCTTGTCGTAAGAAGCGACTAAACGGGTCAACATGTTTGCCGTGTGTTGCGGCCTGTGTCGGGGGAGGACGGGATCCTGGTCCACGTATGTGGGCTTTGGCCCTTACTTCTCCTAGACAGGCGGTCAGATTTGGCTCGGTCTGATCAATCGGCTGGTCACGCCAAGCCCTGTAAAGCACCTTCTCATTTATTTCAAACTTTCTTGCCGTAATATTTGAATTTATTACTTGAATTCAGTTATGCTTTACAGAAGGCGGTGGTTCATGGGTCAATCGTGTGGATGTTATTCTGGAAGGGTTGTATCGCCGGGTAACCCCTGGCACGATGCTTGTCTTCTTTAAGGAATACTCTGTGCGAGTATGCTGTCCTTGTAACCCTGGTGCTTTCAACAGGAGACCCGTTGTACGACAGCATCGCCCCTGTTGGCGCTCCATGGCGGGCGGGGAGCAAGGCAGTGAAATTATTTACATTCACCATGGGAACCCCAAATAACAAAAAAACAACAAGTTCATGTGATAATTTAAAAAGAAACATTTCTTTAAGGGAATACGATACAGTAGCAAGGGCAGATAATTACGTTGTAAAAGCTACACCTTGTTTTCGCGACGTCGCGTTAATCCACGCGAAAAAATGCGGTAACGGCATTTTTCACCGATATTTTTCGCGGAATAAAAGTTCAACGTCATAGACGATCGGTTACGACAAAAATATTTGAACGCACCTTGCGCATTGCAAATATGCCGTTCTGCAAAGATGGCGAGATTCGCAGAAGAAAACTTTGTTCGGAACAACTTTCAGCATTGAATATCAAAGACAAAATTACAGAGGATGTTCAAGAGGAGAGTTTAGAGGAATCAGAAGACGAGACAATTTATTGGAAAGATGGGAGGAGGATTGTAGACCTGAAAGTGTTGGCGGAAGCCCTAGAAAAATGCGAGAGCTGTGGATCACTTTTAAACCTAATGAACATTGAAAAAGAAAGAAAACACGGCTTTGGTAGCTACCTCTTTGTTAGATGCGGGACATGTGAATTTATAAACACCATTACTACAAACAAAACGCATTGCAGTTCAAAGGGCCCAGCAATATTTGATATCAATACAAAGGCAGCGATAGGTAATATAAACTTACGTTACAAAACTCTATGTCAATCCAACATCTGTGCTCATCTGATAGATAGAAAACCCGTAGTTGCATACAAGCACATGGTGTCGTCCGTAAAATATCTTGAGTGATGACAAAAACCTGGGAGCAACGTACCCCTGTGTTAACAATTTGCTTGTCAGCCGTGTTGCTCTATCAAGGAAGTCGTTGTACTCCCCACATGCTCTGGAATAACGAATCAATTGTGATACGTAAACTCCATATGCTGGTGCGGACGGAATGTTGCTACACAGAAAGGGAAAGTTAACTATTGGAAAGTTGAAGTCAGCACGTTTGTCATAGAGCTTTGTAAAAAGCCTTCCTTGTGTGTCAATTTCGAGAAATAGATCCAAATATGAAGCAGACCTCCTAGAATCTGTATAAATACATATCTAAATGTGAACAGTAGGAAAGAGTTTGGAAAGTCTATAGCTATGGCTATACTTAACAAAATTTGTGCTTGTACCCATAGATTATCTCATAAGTTTTAATCAAATACTGTAAAAGTGACTTTTATGAATGTTAAATCTAAAATGGACAGGACAGAACGTTTATGTGGAGCAGGACGTACATACTTACCAATTACGGGGCTGCTTAAGCTCGACCAATTTATTGAATAGGGGGAGCAAAGACCACGAGTTTTTTTACAAAAGCCCTCAAGAGCCCAATTTATTGAATAGGAGGAGCAAAGACGACGTGTTTTTAACAAAAACCCTCAAGAAAACAAGGGATGTGGGGGGGGGTCATATAATAAAGGGCTAACATGAAGACGGAAAGGGCAACAATATTAATAATTAAAACGATGAGACAAAGCTTCAGAACCAACTGAAGAAAATTCGGAAGTGGCCAGCTTATGATTTTTTTTTGTGATATCGAAAAGAAGATTACAGGAGTCAGAAAGATATCTCTACTCTATGAACGAGTAATCTTTGCTAACGATTGCCAGCAACCCTCTTGAGATTCTGTTGTCCTCCAAGAGGGCGATTCCCAAGAATCACCACAAGATGAAACCAAGGCAAAAAAACATTGGAGAGTCGACTTGAAAACACACACTTAAAATTTATTATTTCTGAGTCAGATATTTTATGTAACCTTGTTAACTACCCCATTTTCAGGTATATTATCATTAAACATAAATATTGTTGTCTATGTTTTTAATAATTTCAGTTGCAGACACTACTAGTATGTTTCGAAAATATAACATATCAATTAATAAATGTTTGATTTTGTCTGTTGCGTAGAAGTTATAATTTCATTTTCGGTCTTAAGTTGGTGGCCGAAAAATCTTTGACAGGGCATCAGCTAAAAGATGTTCGTAATACCACGAAGAAGGACAATGAACATGATCAGTGAGTTGGTGTTTTACGCCCGTGCAACGCTATATGGGATATTTACAGGCGATGAACATGAAAAGGATGATACAATGAACATGAAATGATGATGATATATGAAATATGGGATGGGGTGGGAAACATAGGGACGGTAAATTTTGAAAAACCACAGGAAAAGGGGAGAAGTGGGTAGGGGCGGAAAAGTTAGCCTATGTGGTGCACTACTTGGCGGTCCACAAAGGGGTCTTTTACGTGCATGAAGCGTGGCATTCTCCACACACGTTGGCCCACTATGGTCAGCGGTCAGGGTTTCCGTATTATAGACCTGACAACCCCCGCGGACGAGGGCCACCCTATTCAGCCACCTAGGGTACACACTTGGTCGCTCTGTGGGCTGAGCACTGACCCGATGTCAGAATCCCAAGACCCTTAGTAGCCTCTTACGACAAGCTAGGCTCTGCTGCGGGCCTATTCGCCACCCGGGCCCCGCACGGTACTTGACAGTAAGGATATCATCATTATATCTGAATGTAAGACAGTAAGGACATCATCATTATATCTGAATGTAAGATTAAATGACCTTGCCTCTTTCATCTTCTTGTTCTTTACGAGTCCCTGAAGAAATACAAATGACAACAAAGTTCCAGACCATAAATTTTGCTACGCCTGACGCGCGTTTCGTCTATTCAAGACTCATCAAAAATATTGAAAATGCCAAACACTGTATGTACAGTATAACCAAAAATACCAAACTGGGCAACCAAATTATTACTAAGATATTCAACCTATGTCTGGGGTAGGAAGAACCTTAGGGTTTAGACAATTTTGAAATTTAGACGGATAATTTAAAGCTTTGATGTATTCTCCAACTCAAAAATTCATTCTCGTAAGAGTATAAAAACAAATCGGAGAGGAGCACAGCTTGTGCCCATTGGAATGCGCTTGTGCCCATTGGAATGCCGATTTGTTGTTGAAAAATCTCTCCTCCGAAGGTGACAAATTTGATGTCAATGAGGAAATCAAGCATACTGCAAACTTGTTCCAGTGTGTAACAAATTTTATCTTTGAAAGATCTTTTGGAAAAGAATGTAGAGTTATAACCCAAAACAACATAATTCCTGACACGCTGAATGGACTATTGGCAACGCGACGGGTGTGCTATAGCAAGCAGGAACTGCTAACTCTTCCGGAGCACCTGAGTTCACTCTTGTTTCGACTGGAGTTCGCGTTGTTGATTGATATTCAGTTGTTTTGTGTTTCCATGTTTTACATGTTGTCTTTTTTTGTCCTGTTCATGTTGGTGTTTACTGGTTTTGTCTCTGCCCTTTCGGACTTTTGACATTCGGATACCCCATTGGTACCTCTGCTTCTTTCCTAGAGTTTGAAAAGGCTTTTTCGAGAAGTTTTTTCAAGCGACATTTTAGTTTTTCGTGTGGCAAGTTGGTGTATGAAGTTGAAAAATCGAACGTTTTCAAAGAGAGCAACGGCTTTCTCTAACTGCAAAAAACATGAAAAAACGCTATTTTTGACCTTAAAAGGACCATAAGCCCTATCAGGGGTCATCTGACAACTTCGACTTAATGAAAACTTTTGTATAGATTTAGATTCTACGGAAAGAAGGTTGCTTCAGATTTTCTCTATTATTATTATTTATTTTTTTTTGGAAACATAAGCCACATATCCCTGTTTTATTTTTAGCAATGGCGGTCATGTTTTTTAATGTCGGCAGTCACTATTTGTTCAATCTAGGAACATGAATATAGCTCGAGCGAAAAATGGAAAAAAGTCTTTTAAACTATATTCCATCGCTGATCAAAGCTTTTTGTACAATCATGTGCTCGAGAGACCGCTTTCAGCAGAGCTGATGGCTATTGGGGAATTGTAATGCCATAGATGATGACATAATTTCAGGTGAAGCTGAATTGTTTTTCTTTCCATCTTTTCCTTGGCAATACGACATGGATGTAAAAAGTACGGAATTTCATGTAGTAAAATATGTGAGTGCGATTGTGTTTTACGCCCGTGCAATGCTTAATAGGTTATTTACAAGCAATGAACATGAAAAGGATGATACAATGAACATGAAATGATGATGAGTTAAATTAAGGGTGGGATGGGAAACAAAGGAACGGTAAATTTGAGTGAGTTGGTGTTTTAAACGTTGCACGGGTTTAAAACACCGACTCACCCACTTTTTATCTAAGATCTACATTTTATTCGTCTGCGAAAAACACTGATAAAAGACTACTATTCAAAACATTTGAAAATAAGAATCAATGCCATTGTTGACATACCGAGGAATCATGTGAGTTATTGCCATCACTTGGTGTCAGTCTATGTTTTGTACTATTTGGTAGATTTAGCCAGACATAGAGCCACGCAGATTTTAATTCAATTTTGGAAGTACCGAATTCCACAGGATCAAAGGGAAAAAGTTGCGAAGAGGAGAAAAATCGGTAAAAAATATCATTCTGCCATTGAAATACACAGAGAAACGCCCGATATCTCTAGAGAAAAGGGTAGCTCGTTTTTTCCTCATGTGACAGCTGTCATTCCCAAAGTATACTGGTCATTTTATAAAGACTTGCCAACTAACAAGACATCAAGGACCGTCTTCCCTTACCAGACTTACTTGAAGAAGATGAAGATTCTGACTGACATTTTACTTGACAATGTTATGCATGCATCCGATATACTTTGTAACCATTAGTTTTAGATAAATTCAGTATATTATATCACCATGTTATCATTTTCAAGAACTGTTCAAGCTGTTTAGCCCTTGTGGTCGATTGAAATAGGAGCCGATCTGTACAACCTTAAGGGCTCAAATACCAAAAACACCATATTTGATTAAAATAAGTATTCATATTTTTACTTGAGTTGGAAAACGGGAACGATGTGTAATAGGTGTAGAATTTAGTCTATGCGGGGCAATACTTGGCAGTCCACAAAAAGGTCTATTACGTGCATGAAGCGTTGCACTCTCCACACACTTTGGTCCGCAGTTTATGATTGTGAGAAAAGTTCAAAGTGAAAAACTTATAAAAAAATGTGTATATTTCTACATTTTATGAATGAAAAACTATGTGCAGTGCGACGCATAAAACAATAATATCGGCGTGGCCATCAAACAAAGAGATCATACAACAATATTTTCAATTAGACGAAGAATAGACCGACTTTGAAGGATCTTTGGAACAAGAATTGGATTTAGATAGTTATAATGCACTAGACAGTAGCGATAATGAAACCCCAGACAGTGAAAATGAGACAGAAAATGGGGATGAAACGTTGACTTCAAAATTGTTTCCGACATTGACAAAGAAGACAGAAGATTTTGACCAAACCGACTGGTCCGGTGTTTCCTGACAACTATGATGTTAGAAATGCTTACCCTAAGGATTATTTTTATTTAATGTTTAGTCCAGAAGCATTTGGAGATATGGTTCGCGCAATAAATAATTACTCCCGCTTAAAAATGGACCAGAAAGAAGGGGAAGACACCATTTGGTACGACGTCACTAAAAATGAACTCCGAGCTTACATGGGCGATATAAGTTTTACGCCCGTGCTGCGCTATAGAGGCATTTACATGCGAAGAACATGAAGCAAAAGTAAGCGACAATAATGTATCTCCTTTTTACATCTTTGAATCTTTCAATAGGTGTCAGTATAAGACAACAGATCTCCAGCAATTAGTTAATAGGTGTTGCAGGTGAATCAATATATCATTGTTTTCTATCCTAAAAATAATTTATAAAAGCATTGAAACAAGTTGAACAAAAAAAAACAATTCAGCTTTACCATGATCGCTGTGAGATGGCCAGGAGCAACACACGACTCCTTTAAACTAGCCAATTCTACTGTTCCTGACATTATGGAGAGGATCAATAACCGTTGGCTTCACGGGGACTGGCAACACATTATGAATATGGCTCCTATCTTGTACACAGAATGAACAGGAAATTAGGTTCAACAAAAGTCATGCTGATGACTCCAATCTTGAACACGAACAGGAAGTTAGGTTCAACAAAAGTCATTGTAAAACCAGATTAAGTCAACAAAAGGCAGTTTAAAAGTACTCAGACACAGCTGAATGATATCTGAATCAAAGAACAATATTTGTTAAAATAGTATGTAAGAGTATCTGTCAAATTTGCTGGAGAGCAAGATATATACCATGTAGGTCAAATGCGTATCTAAGAGTTTTTGTCAAGTTTGAACCCGTGCGGGATCCGGGTGGCAGAAGCAGCCCTGAGCTTGTCAGGAAAAGTCCACTAAAGAGCGCTCAGAAACCTGACATCGGGTCATATCGCTTTGCCCTCAAAGCGACTGGGATGTGTTCCCCTGGTGGTTGAATGAGGCAGCCCTGACATCGAGAGATGCAAGCTACATGTTGCTCCTTTGACATCTTCGATTGGGCGGAGACTTTTTCCCAACACGGTGCACCACTATGGTTAGCGGTCAGGTTTTCCGCATTATCGCCTGACGACCCCGCATCTCTCGATGTCAGGGCTTCCCCATTCAACCACCTGGGGCACACATTCCAGTTGCTTTGTGGGCAAAGCGACCTGACCCGATGTCAGGTTTCTGTGCGCTCTTGAGTGGACTTTTACCAACAAGCTTAGCGCTGCTGCGGCCCAATTCGGCTCACGGGTAGAAAAAAAATCAGTCATACTATTGTCTAATCTAATGCAGGTTTTGCTTAGCTCACACATTCTTTTTTATTATGTTATAGAGCAGTGTACCAACTCCAATGTCTAGAAGCTCGATGTTTAGACCAGCATGAATTACTGTATCAAAAGCTTTTTGGAAGTCAACAAAGCAGGTATACAGTCTTCCATCGTTTGTGTTACAATATTTGTCAATCAAACATTTCAATATAAGCATGTGATCAGTTGTTCTGGCACTTCTTGTAAATCTTACTTGACACTCATGAATTATTTTGTGATTGGTTTATGTATCCCTCAGTCCATTGAATAAGGTATTTACCAGAATTTAAACAAGCATTGACATTTTTTGTAAGCAGGGAAGTAATTGAGTTTGACCACTTTTTATCATATTATTAGAGACATTTTCTAGACCTGGAGCTTTATTTGATTTCAATTTTGAGATTGCCTTGGAAATTTCTTGAGTACTAATTGGTAGATCTATGTCATTGGATTATTTTTTGTTTTTCCATGGTTTTAATTAGGATTTCAAGATCACATAAGCGCTGTTTACACTTGTCTTTTACAGTATTCAATTAATCAAAATGTGAGAACCCATGCGGCTGGTTCAACAGGGGAGTTGTTATTGTCTGTATTATGCAATCCCCGTAATTCGCTTACAAAATTCCAGTACATTTTTTGTTAATTCTCGTGTATTGATTGCAACTGAGTAAAAATAGATTGTCTATACTTAAATTTTCTTAGCTTTCTATACTCTCTATATAATTTTTATAATGATTTTTACACTATTATCCTTTGGAAATTTAGAGTAAATTTGGCTATAGTTGATCAAATTTGACCTGGCCTTTTTCAAATCTGTATCAAACATCTTTTTATGTTTATGCATTTTTTGTTTTATTAAGACTTTTTTCTATTTAGAGACTTGTTAGCTGCTACGAGTACGATGTCATTTAGCTCCCCTGTTGCTAATGCAGAACCATTATATTTTGTAGTAAAATTTTGTTTTCTTTCTTGTTCTTCTTCTGAAGACAATGCAAATTGAAATTCACTTTCAGAGTCATCTGACTAGATGAAATTTGGTATAGTAGAATGTGTAGAAGTATACTTATTCACAGATTGAACAGAATTAAACTTCCATTTAATCTTGCAGTGTGTGTGTCAGATAAAGTAGATATAAACTCTGAAACTTTAAAGTACAAAAAAGTATTAAGGATATCCTCCGAGACCATTGCATAATCAACAACACTGACACCATTAGGTGTATAACAAGTAAAACAAATAAAAGACTTCTACATAATGCCCAGTCAGGTTTCAGGCAAGGACATTCTTGTCAGACAGCTTAAATATATTGATACTGGTGAAATAGTTGGTACAATATTTTTAGATTTTAGTAAAGCTTTTGATTTAGTAAACCACTCCATTTTGATTGAAAAATTGAAACTCTATAATTTGAGTGAAAGATTGTTGCATTGGATAAAATCATATGTATCTGATATAATGCAGGAAGTTCATTTTTCCTGCTTAAAGTCTAGTAGAGAATTCTTTAACTACGGAGTACCCCAAGGTTCGATACTAGGACCTCTTCTATTTTTAGTTTACATAAACGATATGCCTTTACATGTAAGTCAATCAAATGTAGATTTATATGCAGATGATTCTACCCTTCATTATCATGACAAAAAGTTTGAAAATATTAATTTCACGTTACAAAATGACATTACTGCTATTGAGAGTTAGTGTAAAAATAATGGCATGAAAATTAATATACAAAAAAACAAAGTGTATGAGACTATGCTCAAAACAAAAAATGTCAAATTTGCCTGAACTTAACATCAGAATAAATGAATCTAATATCGTTCATTCATATAAGCTACTTGGAATAAATGTTGATGAACATCTGGATTGGGAAGAACAGGTCAATAGGGTTTGCAAGATATTATCTTCAAAAATTTCCCTATTATGTAAGTTAAAATAATTTTTATCAACACATGTTAGGCAATTATTTTATAATGCCTATATACAACCATACATTGATTATTGCAGCTCAACTTGGGGCACTGTTTCAAGAAAAGATTCTGATAGAATTAATAAACTACAAAAGAGAGCTGCAAGAAAAATTCTCGATTGCGATTTTTCTATATCGTCAGAGTTTATGTTTTCTTCCTTAAGATGGTTTCCTTTTGTAGAAAGGGTCAAATATCAAAAATCAATTTTAATGTATAAAATTGTGAACGATCAGGTACCCGACTATCTAAAATTACATAAAAACCCTATTAATTTACACAATTTGCGATCTGTATCAAATCAAGAATTATTTGTTCCAAGACAAACTAGAGGCTCCCAGGAGCCTGAATCGCTCACCTGATCTCTTATGCCAAAGTTTGAATAAATTTCACAAACTTTCAAGTATACAAAGTTGCAAAACAACCCTTTCAGTGGTTTCAGAGAAGATTTTTGGAAATCAGTTTAAATTAATAGAAAAAACAGTTAAAGGGCAATAACTACTGTAAGGACCTTTTGATGCTGAACAAGAAAATTTGCTTCCGATTTTCTTTATCTCTTTTACTTTTTGAGTTATAAGCCAAAAACAATGGTTTGACCCCCCCTGTTCTATTTTTAGCAAAGGCCGCCATGTTGGTTGGTCGACATGTATATAATTCACAAACTTGGTAGAGGACATCCTAAAGATCATGTATATCAAGTATCAATGCAATCCCTTCAGTGGTTTTAGAGAAGAAGATTTTTTGAAAATCAGTGTATATTAATGGAAAAAAAACAGTTGAAGGGGAATAACTCTTAAACGGCTGATTTGACAATTTAGACCCTGAAATCATTTTTGTAGATCTCAATGAGCTAAACAATTCTGCAATGCTAACTTTTCCTCTAGCTCTAATGGTTTTCAAGTTATAGTCCAAAAACTGCAAAAATGGTCAATTTTGATGATTAAAGGGCAATAACTCCTATAAGGAGTCGTTTCACAACTTCGACTCAACGAAGAGATTCGTAGAGCTTTTCATGCTGAACCAGGAAGGTTGCTTCGGATTTTCTCTATCTCTTATAAGCCAAAAACAATAGTCTGACCCCCCTGTTCTATTTTTAGCAACGGCCGCCATGTTGGTTGGTCAACATGTATATAATTCACAAACTTGGTAGAGGACATCCTAAAGATCATGTATACCAAGTATCAATGCAATCCCTTCAGTAGTTTAAGAGAAGAAGATTTTTGAAAATCAGTGTAAATAAATGGAAAAAACAGTTAAAGGGGAATAACTCTTAAACGGCTGATCTGACAATTTAGACCCTGAAATCATTTTTGTAGATCTCAATGAGCTAAACAATTCTGCAATGCTAACTTTTCCTCTAGCTCTAACGGTTTTCAAGATATTGTCCAAAAACTGCAAAAATGGTCAAATTTGATGATTTAAGGGCAATAACTTCTATAGGGAGTCGTATCACAACTTCGACTCAATGGAGAGATTCGTAGAGCTTTTGATGCTGAACAAGGAAATTTGCTTCCGATTTTCTCTATCTCTTATACTTTTTGAGTTATAAGCCAAAAACAATGGTCTGACCCCCCTGTTCTATTTTTAGCAACGGCGGCCATGTTGGTTGGTCAACATGTATATAATTCACAAACTTGGTAGAGGACATCCTAAAATTCATGTATACCAAGTATCAATGCAATCCCTTCAGTGGTTTTAGAGAAGAAGATTTTTGAAAATCAGTGTAAATTAATGGAAAAAAAACAGTTAAAGGGGAATAACTCTTAAACGGCTGATCTGACAATTAAGACCCTGAAATCATTTTTGTAGATCTCAATGAGCTTAACAATTCTGCAATGCTAACTTTTCCTCTAGCTCAAAGGGTTTTCAAGATATATTCCAAAAACTGCAAAAATGGTCAATTTTGATGATTAAAGGGCAATAACTCCTATAAGGAGTCGTTTCACAACTTCGACTCAATGGAGAGATTCGTAGAGCTTTTGATGCTGAACAAGGAAGGTTGCTTCGGATTTTCTCTATCTCTTATACTTTTTGAGTTATAAGCCAAAAACAATGGTCTGACCCCCCTGTTCTATTTTTAGCAACGGCGGCCATGTTGGTTGGTCGACATGTATATAATTCACAAACTTGGTAGAGGACATCCTAAAGATCATGTATATCAAGTATCAATGCAATCCCTTCAGTGGTTTCAGAGAAGAAGATCTTTGAAGAAAAGTTAACGGACGGACGGACGACGGACGCCGGACGCTTAACGATGACAATAGCTCACATGACCCTTCGGGTCAGGTGAGCTAAAAATTCTTTTTATAATACAGCAGTAAATTTATGGAATGAAATGCCAAATGATATAAAACTCTGTAAAAACCTAGAAGTTTTTGAATCAAAATGTTATGATTTTTACTTTTCAGAAAAGGAATTGTGATTATTTATTTTATTTCAATACATGTAATTATAACTTTTGTTTCACAGCGTACCTTCTTGTATCAAATTGTATAAAAATTACCATAGAATCCACTTATTTATGGAATGGAAACTATGTCTCTGACCCGACATTGCGTACTGTACATTTTAATGCAATGTTTCGTCCATTTTTCTGCTTATAAAATCCTATGATAGAACTTAATACATAGGTGCAATATATCAATATCTCTTATAGAAAAGATTAGAATTTGTGACTTAAATACAAAAGTCAATTAAAGATTTACTATCATAATATTTGAATTGCAGAACAAGCAATTTTAGAAATACAAAAACACAACAAGATTTGTTGATGTTGAAAGACAAATAAACACAAACAATTGGGTGTTTAAAACACGATTGATTAAAAACAATTATCAAGAATATCAAATGGACAACAAACAGTCCTGAACCAGGCGATCCCTGATGAGTCCTTGCCTTAAAAATGGACTAAACATTGCATTAAAATGTACAGTACGCAATATCGGGTCAGAGACATGGTTTCCATTCCATAAATGGGTGGATTCTATGGTTATTTTTATACAATTCCGAAATTTTTAAAACTTTTTCTGGAATTCACTCCTTTTTTTGGTTCCGCTGAAGCTAGGGACTATATGATAGAAGAAATAAAGAAAATAAAATACGAAGCAACAAAAGAGGTTCTAAATAAACTTATAACTTCATGTTCAATATTCACGGATGAAATAACAGAGAGGGCTGAGAAAGTGATGAAAGATGCCAGCAGAGAAATAGGGTCGATGACCGAAAACCAGAGAAAGACACAATCAGACTTTATGTCGAAAATAAGTGATATCAATGACAAATGGAACAATGAGTATGAAAAATACACAAAAGAAAGAGAACAGAAAATTGTAGGCAATACTACCAAATATGGGAAAACTGGACCCATAAGAAAACGACCATCACCATATTAAAAGGATTAAACTTTAAAGATTTAAAACTGTTTTGAGCATGAATGTGAAATAAAATTCAATTATTAATAAATTTGGAACATGGATTTAATTTCATTTCAAAGTAAGTCATTTAATTATGTTTTAGGCGTGGGTTAACTTGTCAATCAAGGTCATAACAATTTTACTGAAAGGCATTGGTCGATCTTCCTAGCCTCGTTTCAATTTCTACATATCTATACCTCGTACCTTGGTTGAATTCAGTTGTGACTTAAATACAAAAGTCAATTAAAGATTTACTATCATAATATTTGAATTGCAGAACAAGCAATTTTAGAAATACAAAAACACAACAAGATTTGTTGATGTTGAAAGACAAATAAACACAAACAATTGGGTGTTTAAAACACGATTGATTAAAAACAATTATCAAGAATATCAAATGGACAACAAACAGTCCTGAACCAGGCGATCCCTGATGAGTCCTTGCCTTAAGTCCCGTGCGGGGCCCGGGTGGCGAATAGGCCCGCAGCAGAGCCTAGCTTGTCGTAAGAGGCGACTAAGGGTCTTGGGATTCTGACGTCGGGTCAGTGCTCAGCCCACAGAGCGACCAAGTGTGTACCCTAGGTGGCTGAATAGGGTAGCCCTCGTCCGCGGGGGTTGTCAGGTCTATAATACGGAAACCCTGACCGCCGACCATAGTGGGCCAACGTGTGTGGAGAGTGCCACGCTTCATGCACGTAAAAGACCCCTTTGTGGACCGCCCAGTAGTGCACCACATAGGCTAAATTTTCCGCCCCTACCCATCTCTCCCCTTTTCCTGTGGTTCTTCAAAATTTACCGGTCCTTTGTGTCCCACCCCATCCCCATATTTCATTCATCATCATCATTTCATGTTCATTTTATCATCCTTTTCATGTTCATCGCCTGTAAATAACCTATATAGCGTTGCACGGGCGTAAAACACCAACTCACTCACTCACTCACGTCAAAACCTCTGCAACTAAAATGGCACGCAGATATAACAAAAAATCAAAACTTAGTAATAACATAAAGAGCAAAATAAAACTCAATGCTCTTATACAAAAGAGAAATGAAACAAAAACTAGAATAAAAACAAACAAAATAGAACAGGCAAAACTGTTCGTTAGAAACTTTTCAAGTCATGCACTGAATGATAACGAAACTTTAGTTCTAGCAAAAGGGGTAAAATTCATACCAACCCCCGGAACTTACAACTGCAAACGCAAACTAATGAGAGATTTTGAAGAATACTCACGACGAATGAGATGTAAATTCTTGTACGAAAACTCTAAACCTTTTATTAAACATCCATTTTACCAAAATACAAATTATAATCCATTATACTCATGTGAAGCTTTGGAAAACTATTTATTTTGTACAAAATACGAAATAAGTAAACTTGAAGGCTGCTGGCTGTTTTCCATTGTGGATATTTAAAATATACGTTTATAATGTAGGTTGTGTCGCATACACTTATTCCACATCTTATTTATTTCTATTGAAGTTTTAAAACAAAGAAAAAATATTACTCATGCAGAAATGACTGCGCTTAACGAGCTTACACTAAACGAAAATATTGTAATTAAAAAGGCAGATAAATGTTCTACACTCTGCATATTAAATAAAACGAATTACATATCAGAGGGTCTACGACACCTTGAAAATGATACGTTTTATGAAACAAGAGGCTCCCAGGAGCCTGAATCGCTCACCTGGTCTTGATGTTGACCCTATACTTTTGTAGAGCTAGTGAGTGAGTGAGTTGGTGTTTTACGCCCGTGCAACGCTATATAGGTTATTTACAGGCGATGAACATGAAAAGGATGATAAAATGAACATGAAATGATGATGATAAATGAAAAATGGGGATGGGGTGGGACACAAAGGACCGGTAAATTTTGAAGAACCACAGGAAAAGGGGAGAGGTGGGTAGGGGCGGAAAATTTAGCCTATGTGGTGCACTACTTGGCGGTCCACAAAGGGGTCTTTTACGTGCATGAAGCGTGGCACTCTCCACACACGTTGGCCCACTATGGTCGGCGGTCAGGGTTTCCGTATTATAGACCTGACAACCCCCGCGGACGAGGGCTACCCTATTCAGCCACGTAGGGTACACACTTGGTCGCTCTGTGGGCTGAGCACTGACCCGACGTCAGAATCCCAAGACCCTTAGTCGCCTCTTACGACAAGCTAGGCTCTGCTGCGGGCCTATTCGCCACCCGGGCCCCGCACGGGACTTTGTAGAGCTAAATGAGCTGAACATTTAAGCAAGCAACAGCTAATCTCTATCTGCAATAGTTTTCATTCTGTAGGCCAAAAACATGAAAAATCACTTTTTTCAGGGGCCGTAACCCCTGTAAGCCTAAGGGGTCATCTGACAACTTCGACCCTGTGGAGAATTTTGTAGAGCTAAATGAGCTGAACATTTAAGCAAGCAACAGCTAATCTCTATCTGCAATAGTTTTCATTCTGTAGGCCAAAAACATGAAAAATGGCTATTTTTCAGGGGCTGTAACCCCTATAAGGGGTCATCTGACAACTTCGACCCTATGAAGAATTTTGTAGAGCTAAATGGGCTGAACATTTAAGCAAGCCACAGCTAATCTCTATCTGCAATAGTTTTCATTCTGTAGGCCAAAAACCTGAAAAATCACTTTTTTCAGGGGCCGTAACCCCTATAAGGGGTCATCTGACAACTTCGACCCTGTGGAGAATTTTGTAGAGCTAAATGAGCTGAACATTTAAGCAAGCAACAGCTAATCTCTATCTGCAATAGTTTTCATTCTGTAGGCCAAAAACCTGAAAAATCACTTTTTTCAGGGGCCGTAACCCCTATAAGGGGTCATCTGACAACTTCGACCCTATGGAGAATTTTGTAGAGCTAAATGAGCTGAACATTTAAGCAAGCAACAGCTAATCTCTATCTGCAATAGTTTTCATTCTGTAGGCCAAAAACATGAAAAATGGCTATTTTTCAGGGGCCGTAACCCCTATAAGGGGTCATCTGACAACTTCGACCCTATGAAGAATTTTGTAGAGCTAAATGGGCTGAACATTTAAGCACGAAACAGCTAATCTCTATCTGCAATAGTTTTCATTCTGTAGGACAAAAACATGAAAAATCGCTATTTTTCAGGGGCCGTAACCCCTATAAGGGGTCTTCTGACAACTTCGACCCTATGGAGAATTTTGTAAAGCTAAATGAGCTGAACATTTAAGCAAGCAACAACTTATCTCTATCTGCAATAGTTTTCATTCTGTAGGCCAAAAACATGAAAAATCGCAATTTTTCAGGGGCCGTAACCCCTATAAGGAGTCATCTGACAACTTCGACCCTATGGAGAATTTCGTAGAGCTAAATGAGCTGAACATTTAAGCAAGCAACAGCTAATCTCTATCTGCAATAGTTTTCATTCTGTAGGCCAAAAACATGAAAAATGGCTATTTTTCACCTTTAAGGGGCCGTAACCCCTATAAGGGGTCATCTGACAACTTCGACCCTATGGAGACTTTTGTAGAGTTAAATGAGCTGAACATTTAAGCAAGCAACAGCTAATCTCTATCTGCAATAGTTTTCATTCTGTAGGCCAAAAACATGAAAAAATGCTATTTTTCACCTTTAAAGGGCCGTAACCCCTATAAGGGGTCATCTGACAACTTTGACCAAATGGAGACTTTTTTAGAGCTTTTGATGCTGAATCAGTAGCGTGGCCTCAGATTTCCTCTATCTCTTATACTTTTTGATTTATAAGCCAAAAACAGTAGTCTGACCCCCCTAGTCTATTTTTAGTAACGGCGGCCATGTTTTTTATCGGATCAAAAATCAAAACACAAGTTTGGTGAAGGACACCCTAAGGATCATTCATACCAAGTTTCATTAAATTCTGTTTGGTAGTTTCAGAGGAGAAGATTTTTGAAAAATTGTTAACAGACGACGACGACGACAGACGACAGACGACGACGACGGACGCCAAGTGATGGTAATAGCTCACATGGACCTTCGGTCCAGGTGAGCTAAATATAGAAAATCCCAAAGTCAAAGAAATAACCGCATACATTTCAAATGTTTTGACCGAACTACACACGAATAAAAAAATAGATGATTTGTCATACCAATATATGACAATCAATTTAAATGAAGAAAAGCTGGGAAAATTCTTTCTTCTTCCAAAAATTCACAAAATTCCAAATGACATTTTAGAAGAAATGACAATAAATGAAGAAGTAAGAACAAATTACATAATTCCAGGAAGACCAATTGTTTCATTATGTGGAACACCATTACATAATGTAGCTCATTTTATTGATTATTTTCTTGTGAGCATAGTTCAAAGCAGAGATCGATATTTAAAAGACACAAAACATTTAATTCAAATAATCGAAAATCTACATCTTCCTGAAGATGTTTACTTAGTTACTTTTGACGCATCAAACATGTACACAATGTTTGTAAGCAATGAAATTTTAGAAGCCACTAACAGAGCTTTGAACGAAATAGATACATCTACCCTACAAATACCTATGCCTCCAAGATCTAAACTAATGGAGTTATTGAAAATTATCGTAGAAAACAATGAATTTACATTTGAAGGAAAAATATACAGACAAAAAATAGGAGTTCCCATGGGCGGAGCAGCCTCGGCAGAACTAGCCGATATAAGAATGTACGAAATTGTTGAAAGAATATTAAGAAATTTTAAATATACAAAAAATTTATTCTTTGCAAAAGATTCCGCGATGAGTGAGTTGGTGTTTTACGCCCGTGCAATGCTATATAGGTTATCTACAGGCGATGAACATGAAAAGGATGATAAAATGAACATGAAATGATGATCATAAATGAAATATGGGGATGGGGTGGGAAACGAAGGACCGGTAAATTTTGAAGAACCACAGGAAAAAGGGGAGAGGTGGGTAGGGTCGGAAAATTTAGCCTATGTGGTGCACTACTGGGCGGTCCACAAAGGGGTCTTTTACGTGCATGAAGCGTGGCACTCTCCACACACGTTGGCCCACTATGGTCGGCGGTCAGGGTTTCCGTATTATAGACCTGACAACCCCCGCGGACGAGGGCTACCCTATTCAGCCACCTAGGGTACACACTTGGTCGCTCTGTGGGCTGAGCACTGACCCGACGTCAGAATCCGCGATGATGCTATTATCATCTACAAAGGAAATGAAACAGAAATCTATGAATTTTTTGAATTAGCAAATCGAATTCATAAGCATCTAAAATTTACATATGAAATATCACGCTGTGAAATAACATTTCTAGATACAACAATTTATAAAGGTAGAAGATTCGAAACATGTGGTATATTAGATATTAAAACATTTACTAAAAAAACAGATACATTTCAATACTTAGGCAGATCTAGTTCACATCCAAAAAGTGTGTTTAAAGGATTTGTAAAAGGCGAGATAATACGCCACATTCGTAATACAAGTGATACGAATGAATTTTAAAAATACTAGAATTGTTTAGAATGAGATTACTAAATAGAGGATATAAAGCTGAAGAAATAGAAACAATAATGAATGAAACAAAACATTTTAAACAAAATGATTTACTTAAAACTAAACAAAAACATAAATCGAACACTTTAGTTTTTGTTACAACTTTCAACCCAGCAATCAGACAATTAAAAAGAGTATTATTGAAACATTGGAAAGAATTAGATAAAAACAACAGATGTCAAACACTCTTTACTGATAAACCAATAATAGCGTACCGGCGAAATAGAAATATTGCTGATTTAACTTCAAAATAATATGTCAAACGATGAATAAATCACATGATAACTATTGCATGTCAGAGGAATGCAGATTAAGTAAATATGCAAAGAAAGAAAAATTTAGCATCATCATAAAGTGAAAAGGAAACTCTTATTATTTAAAATAGTACACGTAATTGTATTTGAAATAAATATATATAAAGAAACAAATGAAAGTGAAAAGAAAACTTTCAAACAAAAATATTTATAATAAAAAAAGTACATTTTAGAGTGAATAGAAAACTTTAATAATTCAGTATTTGAAATATATATATATAAAGGAACAAATATTTATAATGAAAAAAGTACATTTTAGAGTGAATAGAAAACTCTAATTATTCAGTATTTGAAATAAATATATATAAAGGAACAAATGAAAGTGAAAAGAAAACTTTCAAACAAAAATATTTATAATGAAAAAAGTACATCTTAGAGTGAATATAAAACTCTAATAATTCATCTTTCACTGTAAATCTAATTGGGTCCCGTGCGGGGCCCGGGTGGCGAATAGGCCCGCAGCAAAGCCTAGCTTGTCGTAAGAGGCGACTAAGGGTCTTGGGATTCTGACGTCGGGTCAGTGCTCAGCCCACAGAGCGACCAAGTGTGTACCCTAGGTGGCTGAATAGGGTAGCCCTCGTCCGCGGGGGTTGTCAGGTCTATAATACGGAAACCCTGATCGCCGACCATAGTGGGCCAACGTGTGTGGAGAATGCCACGCTTCATGCACGTAAAAGACCCCTTTGTGGACCGCCAAGTAGTGCACCACATAGGCTAAATTTTCCGCCCCTACCCACTTCTCCCCTTTTCCTGTGGTTCTTCAAAATTTACCGTCCCTGTGTTTCCCACCCCATCCCATATTTCATTTATCATCATCATTTCATGTTCATTGTATCATCTTTTTCATGTTCATCGCCTGTAAATAACCTATATAGCGTTGCACGGGCGTAAAACACCAACTCACTCACCCACTCACTCACGAAAGTATAAAAAAACTTTCAAATTAAAAAAAAATCTTTAAAAAATATACAAGTGCGAACAACTGGTGTATGGTCCGACAATTATAATTCTTAGTAACGCTGACCATTAACGAGACCTGGCGTTTAAAAAATAGAGGTCGAAACACCAAATAATAAAGATGAAAAATAAAATTAAATGGTATTTTTACAAACACATATACTATAAATTATTTCGAGTGTTTGTGCTGATATCGGCTTGGGTGAGATTTGGCGATTTAATTTATAATCAAATGCTTCCTTAACCCTGCAGCGAACTCTGTAATGAAACTATCCACAACAGATTTTGCAAATCTGTATTGGGTCTTAAAAGGACATCTTTTAATATATCAGCTAAATCTTTTCAGTGGCATCTTTCATAAAAAGACAAGTCTTATTATATTTTCGTAGACTAAACCAAAATGATATCAATCCTTTACTTAAGGAAGCATATGAATTATGTAAAAATATGCAAAATGATGGACGTTATACATGGTACAGCTTTTCCACGTCTATTTTTCAGGAGTTGGGTTAGTTAGTTAGTTAGTTATTGCTTTACTCCCAAGCAGCACGATTTCGGCTATATCCGGGAAATGAACATGAAAGTGGTGATACAATGAACATGAAATGATGATGAAGTGGAGGAAATGGGGACACAAAGCCAATAGGGTAGGTGAGTTTTGACTGTCACTGGAAAACGAAGTGATAGGTAGGGACGGAAAATTTAGCCTCCTGCATGGGGATCCCACGGGTCCTACTCTTACCGAGACCTGCAGCAGGGTTCTTTAAACGTGCGAGGAACATGACATTTTTCCCAACACGGAGTACCACTATGGTTTGCGGTCAGGTTTTCCACATTATCGCCTGACAACCCCGCATCTCTCGATGTCAGGGCTGTCCCATTCAACCACCTGGGGCACACATCCCAGTCGCTTTGTGGGCAAAGCGGCCTGACCCGATGTCAGGTTTCTGAGTTGGGAATTGATTCTAAAGATTATGAATCCTTTGATAAACCATTTAACAAAATAAAGAATAATATTAAATCTTTTTTAAATATGATTATTAATGAGCACTACAGAGTAAAAACACTAGATAAATTATCAGCAACCTCTGAAAATTCTAAATAATTTTTATATGGTCAGATAAAGAAAGAAATTCAGATTGAAGATTACATAGTTAATCAACCTTTTAAAATAAGACAGCAATCACTAAATACAGAGTTAGTGACCATTTCCTAGAAACTGAAATGGGCAGATACAAAAATATTCCCAGAAATCAACGTTTTTGTAGATATTGTCATGAGAACAAAGTTGAAGATGAGCTTCATTTCTTTACACACTGCTCAAAATATTCAGTTTTTCGATCTACTCTTTATAATAATATATCTAATATTATATCAAACTTTTTAGAATTAGAACCTGCCCAGCAACTACTTGTTATTTTATCTGCTGAAAATGAACTTTTACCATTTATAACTGACTTTATAAAGCAGTCCTTGGAACTGCGAAGATAGGGTCCATATCGGTCAAAGTTCTTAGCTAATTAATAACATGTCATTGTTTGAATGTAAATATGTTATATGTTGTACTGTGATTGCTTGACCCCCATGGGTGTAATTTCTAATAAAGTTATTATTATATTATGAAAGCTGTATCCTGGATCTGGCGATATTCAAAAACCTCGACACCTGGGGTGAATTAGAGGTAATCTAATTTTGTCACAAAAACTCCGAATTTAGGGTCCGTAAATCAAATTTGAAATGTCGATAGACGATGTGAATTTAACCGCGTGACCTTTGCACACGGCCTTAGGCTGTCGTCCCTCCTCTGATTTTTAGATGATGATTTTTTACTATAGAGATAGGATTAAAAAGTTCAGGAATTTTATTTATTTATTTATTTTATAAATTACACATTACACTTAGTTGTTGAGATGATGCTTACCTCATTCCCTTAATTAAATTTAAAATTATTTTATAAATAAACTTTTATTTTAAATTGTTATGAAGACAAGATTTATTCATTTTTGATTTATTTTCTTTATATTTTAAAATAAAGAAAGAATGTGTCCATGGGACACGGATGCCCCCGCTGTCCTCAAATAAAAAGTTGAAGTCCGAAAGGTCCGATAAGGATCAATCTACGGTCACTGTGGTTTTCTGTGAAAGAAGATCCGGTCTTCAGAGACTTTTCACGCCAAATTTTTATTTGAATATTGAAAGTCTAATTTTATCAATGTTTAAAAGTGTTATGTATTGTATGATAATTACTTATTTATTATCGGACGACTGGAGGAAGAGACAATAATCATTTCTGGAATCAAAGAGAATTAAAATATTGATCGATCTATTGTCAACAAATCTATTTCAATTATTGTTAAATTCTACTGTTGTTTTTAATGTTATCCTCAATACAAAATTGTTATAATAAAATCCGGAATTCAACTTAGCCTTCCCAACATAGTACTAGTACTACATGTATTGATGCCTGCCAAAGACAGGTAAGTTTTTTACATAGTTAATCAACCTTTTAAAATAAGACAGCAGATCACTAAATACAGAGTTACTGACCATTCCCTAGAAATTGAAATGGGCAGATACAAAAATATTCCCAGAAATCAACGTTTTTGTAGATATTGTCATGAGAACAAAGTTGAAGATGAGCTTCATTTCTTTACACACTGCTCAAAATATTCAGTTTTTCGATCTACCCTTTATAATAATATATCTAATATTAAATCAAACACCTGCCCAGCAACTACTTTTTATTTTATCTGCTGAAAATGAACTTTTACCATTTATAACTGACTTTATAAAGCAGTCCTTGGAACTGCGAAGATAGGGTCCATATCGGTCAAAGTTCTTATCTAATTAATTACATGTCATTGTTTGAATGTAAATATGTTATATGTTGTATTGTGTTTGCTTGACCCCCATGGGTGTAATTTGCAAATAAAGTTATTATTATATTATGAAAGCTGTATCCTGGATCTGGCGATATTCAAAAACCTCGACACCTGGGGTGAATTAGAGGTAATCTAATTTTGTCACAAAAACTCCGAATTTAGGGTCCGTAAATCAAATTTGAAATGTCGATAGACGATGTGAATTTAACCGCGTGACCTTTGCACACGGCCTTAGGCTGTCGTCCCTCCTCTGATTTTTTAGATGATGATTTTTTACTATAGAGATAGGATTAAAAAGTTCAGGAATTTTATTTATTTATTTATTTTATAAATTACACATTACACTTAGTTGTTGAGATGATGCTTACCTCATTCCCTTATTTAAATTTAAAATTATTTTATAAATAAACTTTTATTTTAAATTGTTATGAAGACAAGATTTATTCATTTTTGATTTATTTTCTTTATATTTTAAAAAAAGGACCAGTTGGCTCTCAGCCAACCACAAAAAGAGACTGGTTACCTTACCAAGAAAAAGTTCCCCATACAAACACCTAGAGGCCACACAACAGCCTTCCCAACATAGTACTAGTACTACATGTATTGATGCCTGCCAAAGACAGGTAAGTTTTTTACATAGTTAATCAACCTTTTAAAATAAGACAGCAGATCACTAAATACAGAGTTACTGACCATTCCCTAGAAATTGAAATGGGCAGATACAAAAATATTCCCAGAAATCAACGTTTTTGTAGATATTGTCATGAGAACAAAGTTGAAGATGAGCTTCATTTCTTTACACACTGCTCAAAATATTCAGTTTTTCGATCTACCCTTTATAATAATATATCTAATATTAAATCAAACACCTGCCCAGCAACTACTTTTTATTTTATCTGCTGAAAATGAACTTTTACCATTTATAAATGACTTTATAAAGCAGTCCTTGGAATTGCGAAGATAGGGTCCATATCGGTCAAAGTTCTTATCTAATTAATTACATGTCATTGTTTGAATGTAAATATGTTATATGTTGTATTGTGTTTGCTTGACCCCCATGGGTGTAATTTGCAAATAAAGTTATTATTATATTATGAAAGCTGTATCCTGGATCTGGCGATATTCAAAAACCTCGACACCTGGGGTGAACTAGAATACTGACAAAGTCAGAAAGGGCCCCGCGGCAAAATATCTAAGTGTTTTCAAAATCATACGAACTTTAATTATAACCACTAAGGCATGTTTCATGGAATGCATATGAAACTACAGATCTAGCCTTTGAGTTTTAATGTTCACAAAGTCCAATTCTCAAAATCTGTGATTTTCGATAAAAAATGAAGATTTTTTACCAAAATTTTAATCAGATTTGCACAAAATTTTAATATGCACATCATGACATGCTACTTAGCAGCTGTGCAAAGTTTCAGAACTGTGGTGTTAATAGTTTTTGAGTTTTAGTGTTCACAAAGTCCAATTCTCAAAATCTGTGATTTTCATTAAAAAATGAAGTTTTTTCCAAAAATATTAATCAGATTTGCACGAAATTTTGATATGCACATCATGACATGCTACTTAGCAGCTGTGCAAAGTTTCAGAACTGTATTGTTAACAGTTTTTGAGTTTTAGTGTTCACAAAGTCCAATTCTCAAAATCTGTGATTTTCGATAAAAAATGAAGATTTTTTACAAAAATTTTAATCAGATTTGCACAAAATTTTAATATGCACATCATGACATGCTACTTAGCAGCTGTGCAAAGTTTCAGAACTGTGGTGTTAATAGTTTTTGAGTTTTAGTGTTCACAAGAATTGTTGACGGACGGACAGACGGACGGACAGACGGACAAAGTGAAAACTATAGGGCGTCCGCATCTTCGATGCGGGGCCCTAATTAGAGGTAATCTAATTTTGTCACAAAAACTCCGAATTTAGGGTCCGTAAATCAAGTTTGAATGTCGATAGACGATGCGAATTTAACCGCGTGACCTTTGCACACGGCCTTAGGCTGTCGTCCCTCCTCTGATTTTTAGATGATGATTTTTTACTATAGAGATAGGATTAAGAGGTTGTCCAAGCAAAACCCAGGCAATAGCCGGCACAGGACAAATTTTGTTTTTCAAAAATTTTTATTGATTTCACATCAGATTAACATCTATTCCCCAAAACAAATTTAATTTTTGTGTTTGTTGAAGTGATAACTTAGATAAAATTTATATAGAATGCATTGAAAATATGCAGAAAAAGGGAGACAACTCTTGCATATTTGCAAAATTTGGTTGCTTTGTTCATGAACTTTAAGGCTGAATCACAAGTCATCCATTTTGCTTTCAAACGAATCCTGGTGATTTTTGTTTTACATATGAGCCCAACAATACATTAAAACAGTAAATTTGCTGGGATAAATTTCTTCATGTGCCAGCTTCTGTATGCTTTTGCCTGATTTTTACATGGACAGCCTCTTAAAAAGTTCAGGAATTTTATTTATCTATTTTATAAATTACACATTACACTTAGTTGTTGAGATGACGCTTACCTCATTCCCTTAATTAAATTTAAAATTATTTTATAAATAAACTTTTATTTTAAATTGTTATGAAGACAAGATTTCGTTTACAAAATTGATTATAGGTATCATATTATTAACATACAAGTTAAGCTGATCTTCTTAGTATATAGAAAAATAAGACGTAGGGTTTTTATGCCAAAATATTAATTATAACGTCATCGCTATACGAAGAGCAAGACGACCAAAAATGATATTTGCACTCACACACATGTTATGTCACGTAACATTTTAATTAATATTCAGTAGTTCAATTATAACCTTCTCAACCCCATTGGTCGATAGGTTACGAATATTAACCGCAACATAATAATAAAAATAATTGAGGCATAGTTAGGGAAAAAGGTAAGTTTAGTTTTTAACAATCAAATTTGGACTCTTGAAAACTGTTTGGCAAAAATTGTTTGGGTACTAGTTTAATGTTTGGAATAAGATTTAAATTGAGGTGTTAACGTTGAACAATGATAATAGGATAAGGTGCTCCCTTTGTCCAGTTTACTTCGACACAAGCTCTGACCCTTTGGATTGGATAATATTTTTAATTCACTTTCTCACGGGTGTGACTTCCAGATTTGGTCATGACAAGGGATGCACATGTTGAATTCCAGGATGCGTTGGAATGCGGCAGAGTCCTATAAATACAAACTCTGGGCGCTGCTACGCATCCGGAATTCAACTTTATTCATTTTTGATTTATTTTCTTTATATTTTTAAAAAAGGTACGTACCATTATTTATCTAAGTAAATAATTATTTTATTTTTGACAAACTATTTTTTTTATATTCATTTAGCGAGCGTTCAGCACGATTTATAAATTGAAAATATTTTTAAATAATTAAAAGAAAAAATGGCAATTGTGAAATAAAATATTTATTTGAATATTTTATCCATGTTTAAAAGTGTTATGTATTGTATGATAATTACTTATTTATTATCGGACGACTGGAGGAAGAGAAAATAATCATTTCTGGAATCAAAGACAATTAAAATATTGATCGATCTATTGTCAACAAATCTATTTGATTATTGTTAAATTCTACTGTTGTTTTTAATGTTATCCTCAATACAAAATTGTTATAATAAAATCCGGAATTCAACTTTATTCATTTTTGATTTATTTTCTTTATATTTTTAAAAAAGGACCAGTTGGCTCTCAGCCAACCACAAAGAGCCAACCACAAAAAGAGACTGGTTACCTTACCAAGAAAAAGTTCCCCATACAAACACCTAGAGGCCACACAACAGCCTTCCCAACATAGTACTAGTACTACATGTATTGATGCCTGCCAAAGACAGGAAAGTTTTAAAAAAGGACCAGTTGGCTCTCAGCCAAGCCAACCACAAAAAGAGACTGGTTACCTTACCAAGAAAAAGTTCCCCATACAAACACCTAGAGGCCACACAACAGCCTTCCCAACATAGTACTAGTACTACATGTATTGATTCCTGCCAAAGACAGGAAAGTTTTAAAAAAGGACCAGTTGGCTCTCAGCCAACCACAAAAAGAGACTGGTTACCTTACCAAGAAAAAGTTCCCCATACAAACACCTAGAGGCCACACAACAGCCTTCCCAACATAGTACTAGTACTACATGTATTGATGCCTGCCAAAGACAGGTAAGTTTTAAAAAAGGACCAGTTGGCTCTCAGCCAACCACAAAAAGAGACTGGTTACCTTACCAAGAAAAAGTTCCCCATACAAACACCTAGAGGCCACACAACAGCCTTCCCAACATAGTACTAGTACTACATGTATTGATGCCTGCCAAAGACAGGTAAGTTTTAAAAAAGGACCAGTTGGCTCTCAGCCAACCACAAAAAGAGACTGGTTACCTTACCAAGAAAACGTTCCCCATACAAACACCTAGAGGCCACACAACAGCCTTCCCAACATAGTACTAGTACTACATGTATTGATACCTGCCAAAGACAGGTAAGTTTTAAAAAAGGACCAGTTGGCTCTCAGCCAACCACAAAAAGAGACTGGTTACCTTACCAAGAAAAAGTTCCCCATACAAACACCTAGAGGCCACACAACAGCCTTCCCAACATAGTACTAGTACTACATGTATTGATGCCTGCCAAAGACAGGTAAGTTTTAAAAAAGGACCAGTTGGCTCTCAGCCAACCACAAAAAGAGACTGGTTACCTTACCAAGAAAAAGTTCCCCATACAAACACCTAGAGGCCACACAACAGCCTTCCCAACATAGTACTAGTACTACATGTATTGATGCCTGCCAAAGACAGGTAAGTTTTAAAAAAGGACCAGTTGGCTCTCAGCCAACCACAAAAAGAGACTGGTTACCTTACCAAGAAAAAGTTCCCCATACAAACACCTAGAGGCCACACAACAGCCTTCCCAACATAGTACTAGTACTACATGTATTGATGCCTGCCAAAGACAGGTAAGTTTTAAAAAAGGACCAGTTGGCTCTCAGCCAACCACAAAAAGAGACTGGTTACCTTACCAAGAAAAAGTTCCCCATACAAACACCTAGAGGCCACACAACAGCCTTCCCAACATAGTACTAGTACTACATGTATTGATGCCTGCCAAAGACAGGTAAGTTTTTGCTATTTTCTCATGTTCTGAGTCTGGCTGAATGATAAAATAATTCTCACTACATGTTGAAGCCCTTTTAGTCACCTTCCATGTTGTATTGTTTTATTTGTAAGCCGGCTTATTTGTCAAAATATTTTAAATTCAACGAACTTTTAACTATTCTATTCAAATATATCCACGTCCCGTGCGGGGCCCGGGAGGCGAATAGGTCCGCAGCAGCGCTAAGCTTGTCGGTAAAAGTCCACTAAAGAGCGCTCAGAAACCTGACATCGGGGTCAGGCCGCTTTGCCCACAAAGCGACTGGGATGTGTGCCCCAGGTGGTTGAATGGGGCAGCCCTGACATCGAGAGACGCGGGGTCGTCAGGCGATAATGCGGAAAACCTAGTGGTGCAACGTGTTGGGAAAAATGTCACGTTCCTCGCACGTTAAAGAACCCCGCTGCAGGTCTGGGTAAGAGTAGGACCCGTAGGATCCCCATGCAGGAGGCAAAATTTCCCGTCCCTACCCACCACTCCCTTTTCCAGTGGCAGTCGAAACTTTTCTACCCGATTGGCTTTGTGTCCCCATTTCCTCCACTTCATCATCATTTCATGTTCATTGTATCACCACTTTCATGTTCATCTCCCGGACATAGCCGAAATCGCGCTGCTTGTGAGTAAAGCAATAACTAACTAACTAACTAACTAACAAATATATCCACCTCACTTTTCAAATATTTTAAAACTTAACACACCAACAGTGGACAAATGTCATTATTTGGTCTAAGTAATCAAAGGATACGGCAGAGCTCGGTGTTTTATAGAAATCAGAGATGGAATGAGTCGATGTTGTTTGAAACGAATAATTTAGGGGTAGAAAAAACTGAATCTCAATTGAATAAAATATTTAAAACTTCAACTTTACATTCTTGTAAAGCTATTAAACCTACACATAAGAAGGAAGCAAAAAAGAAAAAGCCACGGGAAGACCATGTTACATTCATCTATGCAGCCACTTATGATGACAGATATATTGGTAACAAGGAAATGTGTCAAGATGACACTGATGCCCCGCTGGCAAATAAAATAAAACTGTTATTTTTACCAAATTTGCTAAGTCCAAGGGCCCTAATTTGGGTCAAATTCAGTGGACCGGAACGAAACTCGAACTTGACCTGTAACTCATCATGGTAGACTCACATACCACAAATCTTTTGAATATATGCAAGGATGTGGAAAAAAAATGCGGAAAACTTTTTTTTTACAAAATTTGCTTAGTTCAAGGGCCGTAATTTAGGTCAAAATCAGTGGACCGGAACGAAACTCGAACTTGACCTGTAACTCATCATGGTAGACTCACATACCAAAAATCTTTTGAATATATGCAAGGATGTGGAAAAAAAGTGCGGAAAACTTATTTTTACAAAATTTGCTAAGTTCAAGGGCCGTAATTTAGGTCAAAATCAGTGGACCGGAACGAAACTCGAACTTGACCTGTAACTCATCATGGTAGACTCACATACCAAAAATCTTTTGAATATATGCAAGGATGTCGAAAAAAAGCGCGGAAAACTAAAGTGTGACGGACGGACGGAAGGACGGACGGACGGACGATCGGAACGAAAAACTATATGCCCCCCCCCCCAACAAAGTTGGCGGGGCATAATAAAAACAAAACAGGATTATTTGGTTAACGCCCCTTTCAGAGAGTTGGTGTAATCAGTCTATAGACAGAGATGAATTTGGGACAAGCTCTTAAACTTTTAATACTGCCTTGCTTCTTGTCAGATGAATGAAATATAAACGATCAGCCTCTTGGAATTCACTGGCTTAGAACTATAAGACATGCTGTCTGTTCCGGGCAAGATTCTCTTATTATCTTGTTCGATTCACATCCCTTTGCTTTACTTTGTTATCCTCAACTCTATCAAATTTAAGTACATCGGAAAATAAATCGTGTAGAGTGTTTTTACAATTCTAGTTTTTATTTTACGCAGGTGTTAAGGCACCACGTTGGCTATGTTTTCTTTAAAATTTTTATATGCTCATATATTGTTTATCATCAGATAAACACAATTAATCTGAATTGATTCGGTGTAATTTTATCCTTTTATAAAGTAGTTTTGAGAACTTTTCTTTTTTTACTAAGAAGACACAACTCCATTAGACAGTCAGTCATCCTCGGAAACCCAGGGGTTCTTCTCTCGCTTACTCATTCATCAGTGAGTTGGTGTTTTACGCCCGTGCAACGCTATATAGGTTATCTACAGGCGATGAACATGAAAAGGATGATAAAATGAACATGAAACGATGATGATGATAAATGAAATATGGAGATGGGGTGGGAAACAAAGGACCGGTAAATTTTGAAGAACCACAGGAAAAAGGGGAGGGGTTGGTAGGGGCGGAAAATTTAGCCTATGTGGTGCACTACTGGGCGGTCCACAAAGGGGTCTTTTACGTGCATGAAGCGTGGCACTCTCCACACACGTTGGCCCACTATGGTCGGCGGTCAGGGTTTCCGTATTATAGACCTGACAACCCCCGCGGACGAGGGCTACCCTATTCAGCCACTTAGGGTACACACTTGGTCGCTCTGTGGGCTTAGCACTGACCCGACGTCAGAATCCCAAGTCCCTTAGTCGCCTCTTACGACAAGCTAGGCTCTGCTGCGGGCCTATTCGCCACCCGGGCCCCACACGGGACTACTATTGAGAAAAAAAAAAAAAAAAAAAAAAAAAAAAAAAATTGATGCTTGGTTAAAGTTCAGCACATGTATATGAAAACTAGTACAAATAAGATCTATAACAAGGAGATAAAGGATTTGTTTATATACTTTGTTACAATTGAAGACGAGGTGAGAAATTCAGGCTCCGATGTTTAAGAAAGTCAAAATCTTCATTTTTATACCATATATTTACCAAGTGATGATAAAAGTTCACATGGACCTTCGGTCCAGGTGAGCTAAAAACAGGTATAATAAATTTCATAAATTAACTTACTTTTGGCATTGGAACAACAGTTATATTGTATGTCTTTACGCTAACCTATCTCTATATTTATGTTTTCATGCTAACCTTAACATTATTGTATGTTTTATGTCTTTACACTAACCTTAACCCTTATTTTATGTTTTATTGTTAACCTTAACCCTGATCGTATGCCTTTACACTAGTGAGTGAGTGAGTGAGTTGGTGTTTTACGCCCGTGCAACGCTATATAGGTTATTTACAGGCGATGAACATGAAAGGGATGATAAAATGAACATGAAATGATGATGATAAATGAAATATGTGGTGGGGTGGGCCACAGGAAAAGGGGAGAAGTGGGTAGGGGCGGAAAATTTAGCCTATGTGGTGCACTACTTTGCGGTCCACAAAGGGGTCTTTTACGTGCATGGAGCGTGACACTCTCCACACACGTTGGCCCACTATGGTCGGCGGTCAGGGTTTCGCATTATACACCTGACAACCCCCGCGGACGAGGGCCACCCTATTCAGCCACCTAGGGTACACACTTGGTCGCTCTGTGGGCTGAGCACTGACCCGACGTCAGAATCCCAAGACCCTTAGTCGCCTCTTACGACAAGCTAGGCTCTGCTGCGGGCCTATTCGCCACCCGGGCCCCGCACGGGACGCCCCTTACCCTTAATTTATGTCTTTATGCTAACCTTAACCCTTATTGTATGTCTTTATGTCTTAACACTAACCTTAACCCTTATTTTATGTTTTATTATTAACCTTAACCCTGATCGTATGCCTTTACACTAACCCGAACCCTTATTTTATGTTTTCATGTTAATTTTCACCCTTATCGTATGTTTTTACACTAACCCTATCCCTTTTTTATGTTTTCATGCTAACAATAACCCTTATCGTATGTCTTTATACTAACCCTAGCCCTAACTTTGTTTTCCTTCTATATCTTTAATACTAATATCCGATAGTTAAATTCAAAATTGAAGAAAACACCAGGTTTCTTTCCTTGTAATGCACATGGTCGATATCCTCGGTGCTGGATTTGGCTTCCTTGTTCGAACGTTTTGGTTTTGAGTACTTTTCGTTTTCAACTGTTTGGGATTTTGACCTTCCAATGTTTTGGTTTAAATGCTACTGATGAGAGGTTACTCCTTGAAATATCGATATATAGCATATCCAAATTAACCGTTTATACCCGCGTTTTGGTATTTGTAATATACGCAAATTGTATGTTTTTATGCTAAGCCCTAACCCTAATTTTGCGTTTTCACTAACCCTAACACTAATTGTATGTTTTTTGTAATAATCTTTACCCTAAATATATATTGTTATACCAACCTCAACACTAATTGTCTGTTATATGCTAACCTCTTTACCTAATAATGTGTTTTACCCTAACCCTAATTGCATGTTTAGTACAAACACTAGCCATGAATGTATCTTTTTATACTATACCCTAACCCTAATTAAAGGTTTTACACTAACACTAACCCTAATTGAATGAATATATTTTTTAATACCAAACTTAACGCTAATTGCATGTTTTAATGCTAACCCCTAACCCTAATTTTGTGTTTTCACTTACCCTCGCCCTGATTGTATGTTTTTTGTATATTTCCTAACCCTAAATAGATATTTTTATACCAACCTCAACACTAATTCTATGTTTTTTGCTAACCCCTATCCTTAATAGTGTATTTTACACCTACAGAAACCCTAATTCAGTTTCAAGGACTGCAATATGTATTTATTTCTATTATTTCTTTTTTGAAAATTAAACAAGAATATTTCCAAAAGACATAATGCCCCACCTCTCAAAATTTGGCAGGAATGGACAGAGGAACAGACGGACCTTCACACTATACACCCCCTACATTTGTAGATAGGGCATAAAAAGTTAAAAGATCAATTACATGTATGATTGGTCTTGGGGAAACCAATTCTTGCAACAAAAGAAGTTGCCCAAAATTGCCATAGACAGTAAATCCATATATAATTATAAATCAAAATTGGTTGAAATCGGAAAAAAGTTCACATTTCAACCAGACTGGACATCATGCCCACCACTTTTTCGAGTTTGGGGTACATGTGCCCTTTGGCCTGGCAATTTGTGTTAGTGCGTAATGGTATTTTAACACCCTTTCTAGTGCACATGGGCCATGTAGTGGTGGTCAGTTTTAATGATGGATGAAACCACCGACCTTGGGCAGGCAACTTACAAACCTAATCACATACAGTTGAGGAAGTCCTTTTTTTGTAAATTACAAACAGGACCTAACCACCAGCTGAAAAGTTATCGGCTAGTGATGATTCATGTGGTAATTAGACCAGGCCCCCTAGCAATTCGAGACTACAGTAAACATTTTAGGGGTACATATTTTAATGTGCATTTTTCAATATATCTCATTTTTTCACTTTAATTAGATTATAAATGTAATCTACTTTTTCAACCTACCCGTGTGAGGCCCGCAGCAGCGCTAAGCTTGTCGGTAAAAGTCCACTTAAGAGCACTCAGAAACCTGACATCGGGTCAGGCCGCTTTGCTCACAAAGCGACTGGGATGTGTGCCCCAAGTGGTTGAATGGGGCAGCCCTGACATCGAGTGATGCGGGGTCGTCAGGCGATAATGCGGAAAACCTGACTGCAAACCATATTCATTATGGTTCACCGTGTTAGGGAAAAAAGTCACGTTCCTCGCACATAAAAGAACCCTGTAAGAGTAGGACCCGTAGGATCCCCATGCAGTAGGCTAAATTTCCCGTCCCCACGCATCCCTCCTTTTTCCAGTGGCAGTCAAAACTCTCCTACCCGATTGGTCTTGTGTCCCCATTTCCCCCACTTCATCATTATTTCATGTTCATTTTATCCCCCCTCCCGGATATAGCCGGAATCGTGCTGCTTGGGAGTAAAGCAATAACTAACTAACTACTTTTTCAACCAATCAGATTCCAATTAGTGACAGTCCGCCACTTAATAATTTTAAAAAATTGTTTTGTAGGCATGGATAAAGGGTCAATTTGATAGCTTTCATTGATTAATAATCAAAACAAAAGATTGCAATGAAACAATTTTTTTACATTGTCAAAAATGTAATTTTGAGGTTAGCAGGTGCTCTGGCAAATTTCAAAAATGTCAAAAAGCATATTTCTTTTTTCAGTTAAAATCACAAAACATGAAAATTTTTACAACATGAGTTTTCGAACCGGTTTTTAAACACAATTTAATGATGAACATAACATGAAAATCTATTATCCATAAAAATTGCATATGGATTACATCGACAATTTTTGTGTCAAAGATAAAACTTCCAATTACAAATGTATATGGCTTTAAATTATAGGAGAATAAAAAGCTTTCGTCAAGTGCAGCATGATACGACCACAACATGTCAAACCCTGTACATTTTAGCCCGATATGAATAGTCAATTGCTCTGGACACATGCATCCCATGCAGGACTCACAAAGTCTTTTACACATGCAGCCTTTTGTTGACTTTCCACCCACATTTTACAAGGATTTCAATTTTCTTTTTCAAAAGCAGATAAAAATAAGTTAAAGTTACAAAAATATTACCACTTTTGGCCCCTAATTAAGGAAATATGCTTCCTTTCATTTTTGTCCCCTAATGGCGATTAGAGGGAGGGGGTGTCACAAAATCAATCCTCAATTTTGTAAATTCACTACTTGACCAGAATTAATCAGCAAAAAAATATTGAAATCAGACAATACATTAAAAAAAAGTTTCGATTCAGCCCTTTTTTGTCCCTCATTTCAACAAGACTTAACACTAAAGTATTTCTAGCCTGCCGGCACCATCAGAAACAATTATTCTTTCTTACTTCAATTATATTTTGAATTTATATGGATTTTCAATTTCTGAGATCAAAAGGTGTTTAAAGAACTTAAACATTTCTAATATATGCAATAAAAATAATCAAAGTCACTCAACTGGAAAATCAAGGTCAGGGTCAAAAGGTGGGGATGCAACTGTGCTAAGCTTCTACTGGGGCTTGTGCATACCATGTTTCATCATCCTAAGATATATAGTTCTTGAGATATGGAGGTGTAATTGAGAATTGTCAAAGTAACGTTACCAGCATCCTCGGAAACCCAGGGGTTCTTCTCTCGCCTACTCGTTCATCACGTGATGAACGAGTAGGCGAGAGAAGAACCCCTGGGTTTCCGAGGATGCGTTACCAGAAAATCAAGGTCCAGGTCAAAAGATCGGGATGCAACTGTTCTAAGCTTCTACTGGGGCATGCATGTTACCGTAAAAGTTATCAAAACATGTTATTTCAACTTTCCTTTATTTCATATTTGTTTATACAAGCAATAGGATACAATAAAATTGTCACCTTGATGATCTAATTACTTAACACATTTGATAATTAGATAAATTATTTACATTTGTTTGACTGGATATTTCCAGTAGGTGACATAGGTCCGGCCTAATTTCGAAGACTGTGGTAACAGAAATGACATATAGAAACCTGGCGAAAATAGAGACAAGTTTAAATATTAAAATATCATGCAGGATAACGGAAGTGAGTTAAACCCCGCAGGATGGGACTCTACTGTATTTTCAGGTAAGACCCTTTTATTTATCCATTCATTATAATGAATAAGGCGTTGGCAATGCAATGCAATATATTTGTAGGAATGAGCGACTTGACTACTACACAAAGAGGGAGAAAGCCATAAAATCACCTCAGAGTTGTTTAAGTTTAATCATTGATGTGATGGATCAGTCTAAGACAGGGGTGCCCCATTTCAGGGGTAAAAGCAAAATAAAATCTTTCATGTTGTTCTCAATCTCCAAATGCCCTATAAATCCATTAAAAATGGTTGTGTTTCAGCAAACGGTGGAAGATTACTACAAATGCATTAAGATTAAATAAATATAAATGACATTGGAGCTCATTACTTGAGTGAGTTAGTGAGTTGGTGTTTTACGCCCGTGCAACGCTATATAGGTTATTTGCAGGCGATGAACATGAAAAGGGTGATAAAATGAACATGAAAGAGAAATTCATAGTTACTTTTAATGAAGGTTCGGACATAATCAAGAAGATCTAAAAAGATTGGTAATCAATAAAATCTCTTCTGCATTTAAAATGTGACAGGGATAAAACGTTATGTTTATCTGTTACAAAAGACTGGGTGAGTGAGTTGGTGTTTTACGCCCGTGCAACGCTATATAGGTTATTAACAGGCAATGAACATGAAAAGGGTGATAAAATGAACATGACACTCTTCACACACGTTGGCCCACTATGGTCGGCGGTCAGGGTTTCCGTATTATAGACCTGACAACCCCCGCGGACGAGGGCTAATTTATTAAGCTACCTAGGGTACACACTTGGTCGCTCTGTGGGCTGAGCACTGACCCGACGTCAGAATCCCAAGACCCTTAATCGCTTCTTACGACAAGCAAGGGTCTGCTGCGGGTTTATTCGCCACCCGGGCCCCGCACGGGACATCTTAGTTCTGAATGCATAACTTACATTCTTTACTTCATTGTATTGTTTTTACTCCAATGCCAGTTTCGAAGATTCGTTTAGTCAATTGAATATTGAACCAACAATAGATGGAGTGAGTTGGTGTTTTACGCCCGTACAACGCTATACATATCATTTACAGGCGATGAACCAGAAAATGGTGATGAAATGAACATGAAATGATGATGATAAATGAAATATGGGGGTGGGGTGGGAAACAAATGGCCAATAAATTTTGAAGAACCACAGGAAAAGGGGAGAGGTGGGTAGGGGCGGAAACAACATTTTGGTTAGTTAGTTAGTTGTTGCTTTACTCCCAAGCAGCACGATTTCGGCTATATCCGGGAGATTAACATGAAAGTGGTGATGCAATGAACATGAAATGACGATGAAATGGAAGAAATGGGGACACAAGGCCAATCTAGTAGGAGAGTTTTGACTGCCACTGGAAAAGGGAGTGATGGGTAGGGATGGGAAATTTAGCCTCCTGCATGGGGATCCTACGGGTCCTACTCTTACCGAGACCTGCAGCAGGGTTCTTTAACGTGCGAGGAACGTGACATTTTTCCCAACACGGTGCACCACTATGGTTTGCGGTCAGGTTTTCCGTATTATCGGCTTACGACCCCGCATCTCTCGATGTCAGGGCTGCCCCATTCAACCACCTGGGGCACACATTTGACATAGTTCCTGGACATCTGCACTTAGACGATTGATTCTGCCTTGCTTCCTATCAGATGATTGAAAGATAAACATTGGAATTACCAGACACTCGTCAGCCTGATGGAATGCATGAAACAAATAGAGACTTATTAAATTAACCTCTGACCCCACTCTTGCTTTCTTTTGAAACCCTTTTAGGAAAACTATACGATCAGATTCTTGGAATTCACTGGCTTGGAAATTCATGAACAGTTAAATACGCATGCTGCCTGTTCTGGGCCAGATTTACTTTTAAACTCGCTCAGCTTACATCTTTCTTCTTGACTTTATTGTTATCCTCAAACTCCATCTATTCTATGTACTTCGGAAAATAAATCGTGTATAGTGTTTTTATATCGTTAGTTATTATTATTGAACGGGCCGGGCCGCTACGGCACACACATCCCAGTCGCTTTGTGGGCAAAGCGGCCTGACCCGATGTCAGGTTTCTGGGCGCTCTTTAGTGGACTTTTACCGACAAGCTTAGCGCTGCTGAGGGCCTATTCGCCACCCGGAACCCGCACGGGTTAGTGTGTACTAAACGCAGGAAGAATTAAGTGGTGATGAAGTTTCAGAACCCAGTAGAAATTCGGTTTCGAGAAATTTGATGTCCCCCCTCTTCTATGTAGACATCCTTCACCAGCTACAGGGAGAGATGACGACTACTACAAATTGAAGGAGATTTTGGATGACGTTTTGATCAAGACTGGACGATTGAACAGCAATGACACTGACAGAATTTTATTTGGTCCTGACAACAAAATTGGTGCGAATCTGCTGAAATTGATTTCAAATGAGAAGAAATACCAAAAGTTTCTCCAAGGGTTTCCGTTTCAGTGAATGGATGAAACAGATGCTCAAACAATCTTAGATGATCGAGAAAGGGGTAAAGAAACATCACAGACGTTCGATGAATTCTTAAAAACTGGCTGTGGTAACTGCTACATTCGCACTCAATTACGAGATGACACAGCAGCTGCATTGTGACGGAGTCGTAGCGGTCTACTTGGCTGAACGCCTAGGAGGAAATGATGGTTATGACCTTCTTTTAAGTGCAGTCAAGTCATCACTTCTCTTTTCATTTTTAAATGGTGCAACATCATATGGTCCATTTTGAGCCAGGTTCCTGATTCAACATTATGAAGCAAGACATTTTCATAAATGTATGAAGAAGACTTTGTACTCCACACCGATTGGGAATAGCACCTCGAATTTTGCTTGTGATTCCAAACGAGATATGGATCATCAAGATGCCTTAAGAGGATTCAAGTCTGTTTCGAACATAAGTACGGTTACCAGTCGGATGTCTTTGATAGATTCATTGAATGAAACACACCAAAGAAGAACGGGAGATCGTGGACGAGAACGTGACATAACAAAAGATGAGATGCATGACTTCTACAGAGGTTGACCTCAACCATATCATTTTTACATCAGTTCTTTTCATCATTCGAGGAGGCCTAACCATAGAAGAGAGTGACTGAGTTGGTGTTTTACGCCCGTGCAATGCTACATACGTTATTTACAGGCGATGAACATGAAAAGGGTGATAAAATGAACATGAAATGATGATGATAAATAAAATATGGGGTTTGGTTGTGTAGGGACCGAGAATTTAGCCTAAATAGATTTGGAGTGATAGGTGCCAACCAATCAAGGTCAGTGAAATTTACGCACTTCAATACATCATCACATTTGTAACAGTTGAGATGTTCCTACAATGGAAAAAATCCAAATCAATCAAAAACTGAAATTCCCGCAAAATAATAAAACCAGACTAAGATCTAAACTTACGAACTCTTCACCTGAAAAACAATCACAGGAACAGAACCACGAGTTCGACTGGTCAACGTCATTGCCACCTATTGGTATTGATAATTTTTTGCAGTGCTCTCAGAAAGAAAGACACAATTCCACAGCCGCCAGACTTCTCTAATTTCGATTCAACTCAGACGGGGTAGCAACATTAACACCGCTAACACCTCCAGTAGAAAATAAAATAACCTTTGGTACCATCAGGATATCGTTATTCAACGAGATCATCCACCAACGTTGTATCGGACGACCTTACCATCATTAACTCAATGTACCCAACATTGGACAGAAAAGAAGCGACTGTTGACAAGCCAAAAACACCTGACCCGATTCCAGTTACCCTTACAACTGCACCAAGTGCCAATTTCGCCACCCAGGACTTGGCGCCCTATGAAGCGCTATCAACACCAGAAAGGTAGATCCCGAGATCACTCCTACCCGATCACCAACATCTATAGACGGTTTTATTTGTAGCTTATCTCTCTCTGCATGTGCGCTGCCATTAATGAGTCACGTGGTGCGTCAGCCATAGCACTCATGAAAGTAATTGCACGTGGCACTGATAATCAATAACAAATACATAAAAAAGTTTCCGATTTTTACGTTTATTTTAATAATATTATGGCCAGTTCTTCAAATTATAACAAGAGGCTCCCAGGAGCCTGAATCGCTCACCTGGTCTTGATGTCAACCCTATGAAGAACTTTGTAGAGCTAAATAAGCTGAACATTTAAGCAAGAAGCAGCCTGTAGGCTAAAAACGTGCAAAAGGTTATTTTAAGGGATGTCTGACAACTTTGACAAACTTTGAGCTTATCAGCTCTAACAAGTCCTTAAAATCTTCTATGATGCTGACTTAAAAAAACTAGCACACAAGTTTCACCGTGGAGCTACTCTTGGAGTTTGAACGGAGTGTACAAAGGTTCAGATAACTAACAGATTTTTCATTCATGTTTGGGAGGCTTTGTTCAGATATCAAATCAAAACATTTATTAAAACTGACAAGTCACACAATGTACCTGAATTTCAGAGATTTTACAGAAATTCTGAAACTGTTATTTGCACTGAGAATTTTGAATACGATGAAAACAATGAAGACATTCTTGACCAAAAGATATGGAAAACATTTTAAGCAACAACAAAAAAAAACTCGTTTGAAAATCGCTTACGAGACATTCATGATGATTTCTTAAATTGGCGCCAAGAAAATTGTGAGAAAAGTGAGACATTGAAATTTTGGAATTACAAATACCAAAACGCGGGTATGAACGGTTAATTTGGATATGCTATATATCGATATTTCAAGGAGTAACCTCTAATCAGTAGCATTTAAATCAAAACATTGGATGGTCAAATTCCAAAACTCTTGAAAACGAAAAGTACTCAAAACCAAAACCTTCGAACAAGGAAGCCAAATCCAGCCAATTTCAAGCCGAATTCATTTAGATCCCATGTCATATTTAGTCCTTTATCTTGTTAACGCAGTCGAAATTGGCATTTTGGGAAATGTGTCTCTGAAAAACTAAGCAGTCTCGTCTCATTTATGCTTAAGACAGACACAATTATCTGCGCATGATTCCGTATCACATTGCAGATTTGAAAACTTTTCCAAAGCCTGATTTAGATCATTTGAAAGCAGGTTGCTTTGTTGTGTCCATATCTGGTCAAAACTGCTATTCAGTAGCAATTGACGAATCTCATGAAATGGTTATCAATGCAAGAACTAAACAGGCACTTCACTGCATTACAACAACTGTTTTGACAACCTTAGCTCTTTATTTGCCATACAGAGCTGAAGTCATTCACAACCTTATTTTTTTTCATTAAGAAAAGGATCCATAACATAGAGAAAGCTCTGCAAAATACATGACAATAGAAGAAAATACAATTTGCCTGTACATGACTGAATTGGTCAATTTAACCATATTCAATGCAGAAGCTTATACATAGACGATTAAGTGAGTGAGTTGGTGTTTTACGCCAGTGCAACGCTATATAGGTTATTTACAGGTGATGAACATGAAAAGGATGATACAATGAACATGAAATAATGATGATAAATAAAATATGGGGTTTGGATGGGACACAAACCACCGATAAATTTCAAAGATCCACAGGAAAAGGGGAGAGGTGGGTAGGGGCGTAAAATCTAGCCTATGTGGTGCATTACTTGGCGGTCCACAAAGGTTTTTTTTTCGTGCATGAAGCATGGCACTCTCCACACACGTTGGCCCACTATGGTCGGCGGTCAGGATTTCCGTATTATAGACCTGACAACCCCCGCGGACGAGGGCCACCCTATTCAGCCACCTAGGGCACACTTGGTCGCTCTGTGGGCTGAGCACTGACCCGACGTCAGAATCCCAAGACCCTTAGTCGCCTCTTACGACAAGCTAGGCTCTGCTGCGGGCCTTTTCGCCACCCGGGCCCCACACGGGACTAAAATATCAAAGAAAGACCCATTTCTGGACATAAAACAAAAAAACAGATAGTAGACAAGGACTTACAAAAGCTTTGACAAGGATTCCTGACTTAGGACAGGCACATATAAAATGTGGCGGGGTTAAACTAGTTTTTTTGGGCCCAACCTTCCCCCTATTGTTTATCTTGTACAAAGCAAAAAAAATAACACACTTTAACATATTTTCATCATATTTTCACTCAATTTCTGACATCAAATGAACAAACTGACGGCCTGTTAAATTATCGCCTATATGGGAATGAGGACATGAGAAATTATTAAGAATGTTGGTAATTAGGACTAAAGATATGACAGCAAAGCATCCTGGTAGAAAGAGACACAATTTTGAGTGAGTGAGTTGGTGTTTTACGCCCGGGCAACGCTATATAGGTTATTTACAGGCGATGAACATGAAAAGGGTGATAAAATGAACATGAAATGATGATGACAAATGAAACGTGGGGGTGGGGTGGGAAACAAAGGACTGGTAAATTTTGAAGAACCACAGGAAAAGGGGAGAAGTGGGTAGGGGCGGAAAATTTAGCCTATGTGGTGCACTACTTGGCGGTCCACAAAGGGGTCTTTTACGTGCATGAAGCGTGGCACTCTTCACACAAGTTGGCCCACTATGGTCGGCGGTCAGGGTTTCCGTATTATAGACCTGACAACCCCCGCGGACGAGGGCCACCCTATTCAGCCACCTAGGGTACACACTTGGTCGCTCTGTGGGCTGAGCACTGACCCGATGTCAGAATCCCAAGACCCTTAGTCGCCTCTTACGACAAAGTAGGCTCTGCTGCGGGCCTGACACAATTTTGAAAACTTTCGCTACAACAAAAGTGACTGTATTTTAACAGAAGAAAGAAATAAAAGATGACCAAACTGTCATTTCATGACTTCGAAAACAATTCCCGAAAAGTGACAATAATCTGCAGCTACACAGATTTTAAAGTCCTCGTACAAAGATGCCTTTATATCAGTGTTACCTGAACTGGACGTTGGGCATGCATGTACAGTTATAATTGAGGGATTCTAGCCCCCTTAACACCCTTACAACATTAAGGGATTAAGCAGAATTTTTATCCAAAAGATGGGTGTCAAAATCTCAGGTTCAATTCAAAGCTTCAGAAATCCATGTCGTCTTTGATGATCCTAACAGACATGAAATTAGTCCAAAGGTATTGAAAGAGCAAGGCGAGACAAAATTGTCAACAAAATATCTATATACACCATGAATGCCTTAACGGACCCAATCGCTCACGATCTTCTCATGCAAGGTGTTTCAAAGGTTGAGACATGTGTACAAAGATTATTTATAATAAGCGGCTGTTACTTTGTTTCTTTCTTTAGAGGTTATGGGAAAGAAAGCTTCTTGATGCTTTAAGGAAAAGATTCCAACTTTTTTTCTGGTAATTTAGCTTGTGATGATGACAATAGTGTGTGTTCATTTTACAAACTAGTCCTATGTACTTATGTTTGAAGCATAGCACAGCCTTTCAACCTGTTGTCTGTGTTAATGACATACTTGCACAATTTTTAGAAATTAAAAACTCTGAATTTACAACTGTTGTTGCTTTAATTAAACACTTTAGCGAAAAGATGTGGGAACGTGTTTCATCTGAAACTGAGATGCATCCAAATGCTGATGCTTTAAGATTGCATTGGAAAAGATGTTGCTGGGTGTTTAGTTATTTCCAACAGTCCCTGAATAGTGTCATGTCTCTTCTACCATTAAAAGACCAAGGGTGGGTCATAGACAATAGCAACTTGTCTGTTATTTGGAGTAAACATGGAAATGTAAAGAGGGTGCACGATGCCATACAGTGGTATACAAAAGGCTGTTCATGTAAAAAGAGGTATTTGACGAACAAATGCAGTTGCCGTAGAAATAAAGGGGAGGAGGGTCAATCAAGTTTCTGTGGACCAGGATGCAAATGTTTATATTGTAAAAATTTTGAAAATACCACAAGGGCAAGTACATGTAATGTTGCACAAGAAGAAAACAATGAACTTGAAGATGCTGGTATTGGTTATGGGTTCTTATATAGATGGACATGAAAGGGGAGTTTCAGAGTCTGACATTGTTACTTCTACGAACAACATACTTGTAGAATACTCGGAGGTTTTGGAGGAGAGACATGGAACTGATATGTTAGATGAAGTACAGTTTTAAAGTTATGTAATGATTAACAAAAAATACTAATTAAACATCAAAGTTACTCAGTGCAAAGATTATCTTCATTCATATTTTAAATGTGCATGGATATTTTAGGAATAAAAATGTTCTATAATGTGTCCTTTTTTAATTTTCAGGTCATACATCATCATTTGACTAAAGGACAGAAATTATGTCATCAAATGTACTAGTCCATCTTGATCTGTGGCCTAATTTAGGCTTAATGAAATGGATGTGTCTGTCCGTTATCTTGGTATCAGTGGCGGCAACATAAACAGCTTGTTGGATGACACCAATCACATGTTGGCCTCAACATTAGCTTCTTTTCAAGCAGATATTGAAATGCTTCAAATCGGTGGCAATGATATTGACAAGACATATTTTAATGAAACTTTATACAAAACCAGTGTTCGCCATCTGATTTTTTGTTTGCAAGAACTTTACCATGTTAGGAAGCTGGTTATTTGTTCATGTTGTTTCATATTTCCAAGATCTATACTCAGAAAAATTGATCATGACAAATAACATGAATTGAAAGATAAGATTAATATGGACTTTTACTTGGAATTTTATCATTATCCTGATGATGACTTCTAGCGTCATGAATATGGTTTAATAAGCAACAGGAGTCTCTTTCGAACAGATGGTGTTCATCTTAACTTAAAAGGAATACGTAATTTTTCCCCAGTTTAAGAGGAGCTGTTTTTTCATTATGATTGATTTTCATGAAACCTGGTTTAACTTGCAAAACCTTAGATGTCTGTTCCATTTCATGGTAATGCTAGAGTATGTCACTATAAAACCTGGTTTAACTGAAATCATGTCCCCTAAAAGACGGTTTAACTTGTAACTTTGTGTCGTCATAAAGTCTGGTTTATACCAATATCTGATTTGAATATGCACACGGGTTGTTTTTAATTCCATACATGTATATACAAATTGATTAAGATTTCTTTAAACAAATCCTTGCTGTAGGACTTGAAAGTTTGCTCATTTTTTTAAGTATCAGGAATGTATTCCCATATGACTTCATGGCAAGTGGAAGAAATTCCCGATCTTCAATATATAACGAGTGTTAGAACATATTTGTTCCGTTTTTAACATTGAAAAAAATAATTTCATGAATGAATATAACGAGGTCAAAATCCAATTTGCATATATTGAATTAATGCGCAAAAATTAAATTTGCATATATTGAGTTAATGCGCGACCAATAAAACCGATTTTATTTGTAAACAAACAGACGACATATAATTAATTTATTCATTGACCTTTCAACTTACGAACTACTTTTTTAAAGGTTTTTGATTGGTTGATTTCTCTATGACAGAAACGGTCACATGATCCTGTGTCATAGAAAATAAACAAAAACGGAAGAATTCCATTTCTGTACGGGTCATGTAGTGTTTTCATAATGTGCCTGGTGTATATATACTTCCTCTTTGTGTTTCATTGAATGCTTCAATGAAGTTGATAATTGAAAACTAGTCATATTAGGTGTAAGCCTGTTCATTATGTACCTAATGTATGTTCCATCATAAGCTGTCATCACTGGTTGTGTCCTCTTACGTATGGTAACAATCGTATCGTTTCAATTGACAGAAAAAGTTCTACTGGGTTTAATTTTCTACTTGTACTTTTTGTCATATTGAATTCTTTTTTTTTTTCAGTTTTTTTTATACTTATTCCGCCATCTTCGGATCGCATTTTAGTTAAGTTAAGTTAAGTTTAATTAAAAAGCGTAATATCGATGATTTTTACCTGGTCGTAAACAGAAGAAAAAACGTTTCGATTCCGTCATGTGTAAAATCTTTTGAATGTCATCCATTAATGACTATGCTATTCGGCTGCTAATGCTGGCTTTCTCGCGAGGGTTTTAATGGTGTTCCATTCAACGGAATGGAGCTGTTGAAATGATGCTTACCTCATTCCCTTAATTAGATTTAAAATTGTTTTATTAATAAACTTTTATTATAAATTGTTATGATGACAAGATTTCATTTACAAAATTGATTATAGGTATTATATTATTAACATGCAAGTTATGCCGATCTTCATAGTATAAAGAAATTAGACGTAGAGCTTCGAGCCAAAATATTAATTATAACGTCATCGCTGTACGAAGAGCAAGACGACCAAAAATGATGTTTGCACACTCACACATAACATAACGTCACGTAACATTTTAATTAATATTCAGTAGTTCAATGATAACCTTCTAAGCCAAATTGGTCGATAGGTTACGAATAATGCCCGCAACTTGATAATACAAATAATTGAGGCATAGTTAGGGGAAAGAGCAAGTTTAGTTTTTAACAATCAAATTTGGACTCTGGAAAACTGTTTGGCAAAAATTATTTGGATGTTATTTTAATGTTTGGAATATGATTCAAATTGAGATGTTAACGTTAAACAATGATAATAGGGTAACGTGTTCCCTTCGTCCAGTTTATTTCGACACAAGCTCTTAATATTTGGATTGGATAATGTTTTTAATTCACTTTCTCACAAGTGTGACTTTCAGATTTGGTAATGACAAGGGGTGCACATGTTGAATTCCAGGATGCGTAGGAATGCGACAGAGTCCTATAAATACAGACTCGGGGCGCTGCTCCGCATCCGGAATTCAACTTCATTCATTTTTGATTTATTTTCTGTATAATTTTTTAAAAAGTACGTACCATTATTAAGTAAATAATTATTTTATTTTGACAAACTAATTTTTTATATTCATTTAGCGAGAGTTCAGCTTGAAAATATTTCTAAAAAATTTCGCATTTAAAAAATTTAAAATGGTAATTGTGAAAAAAAATATTCATTCGAATATTGTAAGTTATTATTTTAATTTTATCGATGTTTATGTATTGTATGAGAATTACTTATTTATTATCGGACGACTGGAGGAAAAGGCAATACCCATTTCTGGAATCAAAGACAGTTAAAATAGTGTTCGATCTATTGTCAACAAATCTATTTCAATTATTGTTAAATTCTACTATTGTTTTTAATGTTACATCTTCAATACAAAATTGTTATAATAAAATCCGGAATTCAACTTTTTGATTTATTTTCTTTATATTTTTTAAAAAGCACCAGTTTGCTCTCAGCCAACCACAAAAAGAGACCGGTCACCCAACCAAGAAAAAGTTTTCCATACAAACACTCAGAGGCCACACAACAGCCGTTCTAACAAGTGGTGGAGAACCCGTCCAACAAGTGGTGGATTTAATTCGTGTGATAGCTGGGAGCCAATCAAGGTCAGTGACATTAACTTACTTCAACACATCTTCCCATCGTAACAGTTAAGATGTTCATACAATGAAAAAATTCCGGATCAATCAAGAACTGAAATTCCTGCATCATTATAATACCAGACAAAGATCTAAACTTACAAATTCCTCACCTGAAAACAATCACAGGAACAGAACCACGATTTCGACTGGTCAACATCATTTTTACCTATTGGTATTGATAAATTCCTGCCCAGTGCTCTCAGAAAGAAAGGCACACTTCCTCGGCCAGAATTCTCTAATTTCGATTCAACTCAGACGGGAAGGGGTCAACATCAACACCGCTAACACCTCCATTAGAAAAGAAAAATCAAGATAGCGTTATTCAACAAGATCTACCCACCAAAGTTGCATCGGACGACCTCACCATAAAAAACTCAGTCTATAATATTTTTAAGGTCACTTTTCTCTATCTTATTTTTTGATTTATAGAACCTTAATACTGCGGTCTACATTTTCGTGTGTTAAAAACCAAATTATTAACAATTATATCTTCTTACACCTTATTCACTTCAACCCTACTTCTTACTTGCTCTCTCTCTCTCTTTCTCTCTCTTATACAGTTTGTTTGTTTCCTGACGCTTATCATTGAAAATAGGACTCATAAATCAATAGAAGGATATAAAAAAAGATTATATATATTTAAATCATTTTAAAAGTGTGCATTCACAACAATGACAATACGATATTTCTTCACATAAAAAAAAGAAGAGAGAGACAAGTTAAAAATCCACCCTATCTTTGTGTTGCAACAGTTTCAAAAAAGGAACAAATTAAACAAATTCATGCTTTATTGTTGTATTGTTTTGTGAGTTTCTGTTCAGGTTGTGCAAATAGAACCGATCAAACGCTCTTTCGATTTAAATGATAACGCTGTGGTTTATATTTTTATCTTTTATTAAAATTATTACACAATTTTCTTTCTCTCTTTTTAGACATGTAGACAGTATACCCACAACTGTTTTCTAATAAGCCTCACTTCATTTTTTTATCTTTTCAGGTGGAACTTGTTTTGTTGTTCCTTAATTTCATAGTCACCCTCACCGACGACGACCTTGAATTTGTTTCCAAAGTCCTTTATCTCAGGGAACTATCTAAATATCAGTCAAATTTTAATTTCAAGGATTTTAATTATAAAGCTTTCCTTTTCATTAAAATGAGGTTGACATATACGGACTTCATTATTCCGCTTGTCCCTGATTTACTAGTGAAATTTGGTAAGTTAGCATCTTTTCTTAACATCCCCGAAGAAGAGTTTTTTAACATTTTTCCCGACGCTAATCCAGCTATCATCCAAGCCAACAGCGCCATTCCT
>OZ020314.1:33072984-33200898 GCA_963971305.1 Arcuatula senhousia | reverse complement strand
GTAATTTATCATTTGTTAAACGAAAATTCTAAACTTAAGGCACAGCAATGGGCCATTGTTTTGAATTTACCGTTAGAATTGCTTTATGTATCCCACTTTTCCTACTCCAAATTTAAAAAGAAAAAATCGGGCCTTGCAACAACTATTCAAATATAAAAGTAAAGCCCTTTCCGGTTGCAAATGTAATGAATGTTTCATGTTTAGGAAAAAGAAAAAAAAGGATTTTGACCCATCTGCACCCTTTGACCCTGACACGTATATATCCAAACCCGTAATGAAAAGGAATTTTTTTTAAATTACTAAAAAATAATCGGGGGTTTCTTCATCTCATCATTTTGTTTTAATAAATATTTCATGTGGATCGTCGGTGTGATATGGCGGGAATCGTATGTCTCATCGCGGTCATATTTTTCAGTTTAATATAAGGCATTCCTTACGACGAATCGTGTGAATGACCTACAATATTATGTCATTGTTTTAAAGAGTGTTATTCATTTTTTGCTTTACACCACTTTGTTTCATTTTAACATTCGTTGTCTTAATATTTTTTTAATTTCCATTTATGATTTCAAGATTTTCTTTTAAATTTTATTATTGATTAAATTAAGTGAATTCGATAAGGTAGAAATATAGCAAAATTTATTGTCTGGAACTTTGTTGTCATTTGTATTATTAACATGCAAGTTAAGCTGATCTTCTTAGTACATAGAAATTAGACGTAGAGCTTCGTGCCAAAATATTAATTATAACGTCATCGCTGTATGAAGAGCAAGACGACCAAAAATGATGTTTGCACACTCACACACAACATAACGTCACGTCACATTTTCATTGATATTCAGTAGTTCAATGATAACCTTCTCAACCCCATTGGTCGATATGTTACGAATATTGCCCGCAACTAAATAATAAAAATAATTGAGGCATAGTTAGGGGAAAGAGTAAGTTTAGTTTTAAACAATGAAATTTGGACTTTTGTAAACTGTTTGGCAAAAATTATTTGGATGCTATTTTAATGTTTGGAATATGATTTAAATTGAGATTTCGACACCAGCTCTAAATATATGGATTGTATAATATTTTTAATATTTTTAACGTTAAACAATGATAATAGGGTAACGTGCTCCCTTCGTCCAGTTTATTTCGACACCAGCTCTAAATATTTGGATTTGTATAATATTTTTAATTCACTTTTCCACAAGTGTGACTTCCAGATTTGGTCATGACAAGGGATGCACATGTTGAATTCCAGGATGCGTTGGAATACGACAGAGTCCTATAAATACAGATTCTGGGCGCAGTTCCGCATCCGGAATTCAACTTTATTCATTTTTGATTTATTTGATTTTTTTATTTTTAAAAAAGGTAGGTTCCATTATTTATCTAAGTAAATAACTATTTTATTTTTGACAATTCTACTATTGTTTTTAATGTTACATTTTCAATACAAAATTGTTATAATAAAATCCAGAATTCAACTTTATTCATTTTTGATTAATTTTCTTTATATTTTTTAAAAAGCACCAGTTTGCCCTCAGCCAACCACAAAAAGAGACCGGTCACCCTACCAAGAAAAAGATTACCATACAAACACTCAGAGGGCACACAACAGCCGTTCTAACAAGTGGTGGATTTAATTCGTGTGATAGCTAGGAGCCAATCAAGGTCAGTGACATTTACTTACTTCAATACATCTTCCCATCGTAACAGTTAAGATGTTCATACAATCAAAAAATTCCGGATCATTCAAGAACTGAAATTCCTGCATCATTATAATACCAGACAAAGATCTAAACTTACAAATTCCTCACCTGAAAACAATCACAGGAACAGAACCACGATTTCGACTGGTCAACGTCATTCTCACCTATTGGTATTGATAAATTCCTGCCCAGTGCTCTCAGAAAGAAAGGCACACTTTCTCGGCCAGATTTCTCTAATTTCGATTCAACTCAGACGGGGGGAGCAACATCAACATCGCTAACACTTCCATTAGAAAAGAAAAAAATAACCTTTGGTCCGATCAAGATAGCGTTATTCAACAAGATCTACCCACCAAAGTTGTATCGGACGACCTCACCATAAAAAAACATTTTCGTGTGTTACACACCAAATTATTAACAATTGTATCTTCTAACACCTTATTCACTTCAACCTTACTTCTTACTTGCTCTCTCTATCTCTTATACAGTTTGTTTGGTTCCTGACGCTCATCATTAAAAATAGGACTCATATACCAATAGAAGGATATAAAAAAAGGAATATATATATACAGCACTTTAAAAGTGTGCATTCACAACAATGACAAAACGATGACTTTTCACATCAATAAAGAAGAGAGAGACAATTTAAAAATCCACCAAATCTGTATTTTAGACATGTAGACAGTATACCCACAACTGTTTTCTTATAAGCCTCACTTCATTTTTTCTCTCTTTTCAGATGGAACTTGTTTTTGTTGTTCCTTAACATCATAGTCATCCTCACCGATGACGACCTTGAATTTGTTTCCAAAGTCCCTTATCTCAGGGAACTATCTAAATATCAGTCAAAGTCTAATGTCAAGGATTATGATTATAAAGCTTTCTTTTTATTAGAATGAAGATGACACATACGAACTTACTAGTGAAATTTGTTAAGTTAGCATCTTTTCTTAACATCACCGAAGAAGAGTTTTTTAACATTTTCCCTGACGCTAATCCAGCTATCATCCAAGCCAACAGCGCCATTCCTGTAATTTATCATTTGTTAAACGAAAATTCTAAACTTAAGGCACAGGAGTGGTCATTGTTTTGAATTTACCGTTAGAATTGCTTTTTGTATCCAACCTTTCCTACTCCAAATTTAAAATGAAAAATCGGGACTTGCAACAACTATTCGAATATAAAAGTAAAGCCCTTTCCGGTTGCAAATGTAATGAATGGTTCATGTTTAGGAAAAAGAAAAAGGATTTTGACCCTTTGACCCTGACACGTATATATCCAAACCCGTAATGAAAGGGAACATTTTTCAAATTAATAAAAAATAATTGGGGGGTCTTCTTCATCTCATCATTTTATTTTAATATTTTTTTATGTGGATCGTCGTAGTGATATGACGAGAATCGTATGTCTCATCGCGGTCATATTTTTCAGTTTAATATTAGGCATTCCTTACGACGAATCGTGTGAATGACCTACAGTATTATGTCATTGTTTTAAAGAGTGTTATTCATATTTTGCTTTACACCACTTTGTTTCATTTTGACATTCGTTGTCTTAATAATTTTTTAATTTCCATTTAAGATTTCAAGATTTTTTTTTGAATTTTATTATTGATTAAATTAAGTGAATTCTATAACTTGCTGGAGACGAGGTCCAAAAACAAAAAAGAAATACATTCTCTTGGTGTTAGTAGGAATTCGTCATCATGCTAACCAACGGGAAACGGCCCCTCACAAAAAATCCTTATTTCTTTCGTGTTGTTTAACATCTTGCTGACTTTCTCTGGCATATTGAGTTGAAGTGTAAAAGACAAGACAAACTAAAAAGTATAAATAATGCATGCAACAACTTTAATTTACCCAGATAAATGTTAATTATAGCACTTACACATTTTATTATATATCTATAATCGTTGTCAGCATGTTTGGATTTCTTTAAAGTTTTTGTTCATGCATTGACTTTCACATTCATAGTTATATATATATATATATTAAAAAAAGATAAAATAAATAAATAAAAAAATAAATTTAATAATAAAAAAAAGAATCATTTAAAACATTTTTTATATTTTTTACAACGAAAAGAGAGGATATATGTCTTCTCTGGTTTTAGCTTAATATTAATATCGTTATTTATTTTTACATAAGATTTAGTGATTGCCATTGACTGTTTAATTCATATATACAACTATAGTTACATTCAAATTAAAACTCGGTCGCTCAATGAAATTTTAAGAAACACGGCGTGTTTCTAGAATTCAAAGTGGGGGGGGGGGGTATGTCGGGATGATGCTTACCTCATTCCCTTAATTAAATTGAAAATTGTTTTACTAATAAACTTTTATATTAAATTGTTATGATGACAAGAGTTCATTTACAAAATTGATTATAGGTATTATACTATTAACATGCAAGTTAAGCTGATCTTCTTAGTATATAGAAATTAGACGTAGGGCTTCGTGCCAAAATATTAATTATAACGTCATCGCTGTACGAAGAGCAAGACGACCAAAAATGATGTTTGCACACTCACACACAACATAACGTCACGTAACATTTTAATTAATATTCAGTAGTTTAATGATAACCTTCTCAACCCCATTGGTCGATAGGTTACGAATATTGCCCGCAACTTGATAATAAAAATAATTGAGGCATAGTTAGGGGAAAGAGTAAGTTAAGTTTTTAACAATCAAATTTGGACTCTTGAAAACTGTTTGGCAAAATTATTTGGATGTTATTTTAATGTTCGGAATAGGATTTAAATTGAGATGTTAACGTTTAACAATGATAACAGGGTAACGTGCTCCCTTCGTGCAGTTTATTTCGACACAAGCTAAAATATTTGGATTGGATAATATTTTAATTCACTTTCTCACAAGCGTGACTTCCAGATTTTGTCATGACAAGGGATGCACATGTAAAATTCCAGGATGCGTTGGAATACGACAGAGTCCTATAAAAACAGACTCTAGGCGCTGCTCCGCATCCGGAATTCATCTTTATTCCGTTTCGATTTATTTTCTTTATAATTTTAAAAAAAAGGTACGAACCATTATTAATCTAAGTAAATTATATATTTTTTATATTCATTTAGTGAGAGTTCAGCACGATTAATAAATTGAAAATATTTCTAAATAATTTCGCATTTAAAAAATTAAAAATGGCAATTGTGAAATTAAATATTTATTTGAATATTGTAAGTTATTATTTTAATTTCATCGATGTTGAAAAGTTTTATGTATTGTATGAGAATTACTTATTTATTATCAGACGACTGGAGGAAAAGACAATAATCATTTCTGAAATCAAAGACAGTTAAAATATTGTTCGATCTATTGTCAACAAATCTATTTCAATTATTGTTAAATTCTACTATTGTTTTTAATGTTACATCTTCAATACAAAATTGTTATAATAAAATCCGGAATTCAACTGTATACATTTTATTTTATTTATTTTCTTTATATTTTTTAAAAAAGGACCAGTTGGGTCTCAGCCAACCACAAATAGAGACCGGTCACCCTACCAAGAAAAAGTTCCCCATACAAACACTCAAGAGGCCACACAACAGCCGTTCCAACAGAGCAGCCGCCTCAAACTAAAGCGCTAAGTGAAAGAACATTTTGATGGGACGATTGAAATGCTACGGATATATTATAAATTTTATAGTGGTTAATTCATGATATTATTTAAAAGAAGCAAAGGTGTACCAAAGGGGTAATCAGTATCATAAAACCGTAAAGACAAAAGACAAAACCGGCAGACAAAAATCAACACAACAAAACAAACCACATAACAACATAAAACACAAACACACATAACAACAAAACCGCATTCAGCAACGCGAACTCAAGTCGAAACGAGAGTGAACTCAGGTGCTCCGGAAGAGTAAGCAGTTCCTGCTTGCTATAGCACACCCGTCACGTTGCCAAAGATCGATTAAGTGTTGGTCAAATCCGGAAAGGATGACTTTACAAACTCTATGTGAAACCAACATCTGTGCTCATCTGAGAGATAGAAATCATGTATTTGCATACAAGCACATGATGTCGTCCGTAAAATTTCTTGAGTGATGACAACCTGGGAGCAACGTACCCCTGTGTTAACAATTTGCTTGTCAGCCGTGTAGCTCTATCAAGGGAGTCGTTGTACTCCCCACATGCTCTGGAATAACGAATCAATTGTGATACGTAAACTCCATATGCCGGAGCGGACGGAATGTTGCTACACAGAAAGGCAAAGTTAACTATTGGAAAGTTGAAGTCATCACGTTTGTCATAGAGCTTTGTACAAAGCCTTCCTTGTGTGTCAATTTCGAGAAATAGATCCAAATATGAAGCAGACCTCCTAGAATCTGTAGTGTCCTTTACCTCAAGTTCCTTCGGATATATGAGATGTAAATAGTCACCAATCGAGGATTGTTTAGTGAAAGGACATCATCAATATAACGAAATATGAGATTGAAGGATAAAGCAAGTTTGCGGTCCTTTTTGTCTAGAAGTGATTGTAAGAAGTCTGCTTCATATGAATGAAGAAACAAATCGGCAAGCAATGGTGCACAATTATTGCCCATTGGGATACATATTGTTTGCTGAAAAACACGTCCACCAAACTGTCGATTAGAAAGTTGAGCATTTCTATTATTTGATCTTCTGTAAATTTGTTTTTCTTGCTAGACTCTTGGATGACAAAGTAAGTCTTTTTATAACCGACTACCAAATACTTGTACCTGCGTTTTCCATTCTTTTTGATAAAGCTACGTTTAATCAGCTGTGCCAAACTGAATTAGTAAAAGTGACAATATAAACGTAGTAAACTATCAATTAATTACAAAGTTTCACTCATTAAATCTTGTGTGAAGGCTTCATATAAAACTTCGACTTGATCCATTACCGGTAATGGGACCACTTTGTAGCTCCGCCTAATCAAAAGATTTCTTAAGGGGCTGCATTATTGCAGATACTGATTTCTCTCCGTGAAACATAGGGAGGGTAAAGATATCGTAACTAAGACAGTAAGTACAACGCAATAAAGGATGAAAAGAGGAAATGTTTAAAGAGTTAAACATTGTACGAGCACCGATTGGGGGCAGTTTGGATTCAATATTTCTGGAAACGAAGACACTTGTAAAACGTTGTTCGATCTATTGTCAGGTTGTAGTTCGTTTAATCAAGCGTACAAATAACTAAGCATGATGATGAGATTTCCATATTTGTACATCCACCGATTGATGCAAATTCCTTGACTCTGAGTGTTTGGTGTTAAGAAACGTCACTAAATTTAATCTCGAACTTTTCCCTCATCATAACACGCAAGTCGCTGTCATTTTTACTGGTGGAGTTTTAATTCCCCGAGGTTAGCCCGCTCCGGCACCAACACTTTTGTGTTGGAGAACACATCAAAGCTTTAAATTATCCGTATAAATTTCAAAATTGTCTAACCCTAAGGTTCTTCCTACCCCAGACATAGGTTGATCATCTTAGTAATAATTTGGTTTCCTATTTTGGTAATTTTGGTTTTATTGTTCTATGCTCTTCATAATCATATAGTGTTTGGCATTTTCAATATTTTTGGTAGAGCGCCTCTGATGAGTCTTGAATAGACGAAACGCGCGTCAGGCGTAGCAAAATTTATTGTCTGGAACTTTGTTGTCATTTTTATTCCGGAAGTTTATTGATACTAAGTGCAAGAACACTTTTTGCAAAATCAGAGAATGTCACTCTATGTGAAATTTGTCACAGATCTTATATGTATCATAAATAATAGTAAAACCTGTATATTTATTTTATTTATTTATTTATTTATTAGCACTAACACATTTACATTAAATGGTTATGGCAACAGACATAAAGTGGAACAAACATAATACATGTAGATATAATTAAACACAGATAACAAAACACAAAGGAAGATTATAAATGACAAATTCTGACTAGATATATGTTGCGAGTGACAGTGGGTTTAACTAATGGAGAGAAAAAAGTAATACCGTAGAATAAAATGGAATAAAGAACAAGTAAAATACCGGCAATCTCTGATTATGAAAAGATAGAGCTTCTTAATAAAAGACATTCACTAATATAATTGGCTAGTAATTTTAATATCAGGGTGGAATCATTATTAAATATTGAGTAAATGGTGTGGCACGATATATTTATATATCGTTAAGGCGATTCTATTAACCAGGACAGGAAAAATGTAATTTAACGTTATTAATTGATCAAAATAAACTGTTCTTGCTTTATTTACACAATTATTCAACAAATATATTTGGAGTGGCCCCGGAATTATGGTTGCGACTTTCGAGTTTCCAAGGCGTGATAAATAGACTTGTGTGACGCATTCTTGTTCTTCTTCTTTTGCATCCTAACAAATTTTCATTTACATTTTAAAATTCTCATTTGAGATATTGTGACCATACTAGTAACCAAGCTTAAAATGGTTATGATTTTGAGTCATTAGAATGTTTTCAAAATGATGATTTTTTTATATGAAAATTATTGAATCTAATATCACAAGGGAGCGCAGTGTTCGAGCGGTTAAGGTGCTGGGTGCTGGGTCGACACCTCTGTGGGTTCGAACCCCACACGTGTCAAGGTTTCCAGGCACTTACCGTTGCTCGTGGGTTTCACCGATTTTCCAGCTTGGAATATCGGGCTTTCCTCCAAGCAAGACCTTTTAAAAGTAGCCAAGGCCTACCAACAGTCACTTCTTCTAAACTAGCAAGTAAAACCTCAAACAAGAAAACACTTAAAGTAAGAACAAACAACCGATTCGAGTACTAACATAAATTAATAACTAGCAGCGTGTCGAACATGATTGATACACTGCAGTGGCCATCATTAGCTGAGCGTCGCCTCAGATCTCGATTAGTTATATTTTATAAAATAACACACTGCTTAATAGCCATACATGTACCTACTGATCATCTCATACCATCAGACACAAGAACAAGACAACCCCAACATATAGACATAGAAAGATTCATACAAATTGTCATTTTGCCCACATGCAATACTACAATGGAATGATTTACCACAAAACATCATACAGCGCACTACAGTTGACAGTTTCAGAGAACAGCTTACTACAGCTGTTATCCTTCCAATCCTTCATATTTAAATTGTGACAGATCATTTTAATCACTTTTTTGTATAGAAGCACTACAATTTTTTTTTTTATCTTGTAAATACTTTTTTTCTTTTTTTTTTCGCTAAATGTTTATAATTTTTCATGCTCATGAAACCCGTCCAAGTAATCTTCAGTAGCCTGAAGTTGTGGATGTAATAACAAGGAAGAGAAGAAGGGCCTCATATATGCCAAACGGTCGTTAATCTTGCCATCGGTCAAAAGCTCTTCAGAGCTTATGTTAATTGTTTGACTTGTGTACACATCAGATGTTGGGTTTGTTTATTAACATTAAATACCTGTATAAATCATTGATCCATATCATTGTCATAGTTCAAAGTTCGGCTGTGAGTGAGTGAGTGAGTTGGTGTTTAACGCCCGTGCAACGCTATATAGGTTATTTACAGGCGATGAACATGAAAAGGATGATAAAATGAACATGAAATGATGATGATAAATGAAAATGGGGATGGGGTGGGAAACAAAGGACCGGTAAATTTTGAAGAACCACAGGAAAAGGGGAGAGGTGGATAGGGGCGGAAAATTTAGCCTATGTGGTGCACTACTTGGCGGTCCACAAAGGGGTCTTTTACGTGCATGGAGCGTGGCACTCTCCACACACGTTGGCCCACTATGGTCGGCGGTCAGGGTTTCCGTATTATAGACCTGACAACCCCCGCGGACGAGGGCTACCCTATTCAGCCACCTAGGGTACACACTTGGTCGCTCTGTGGGCTGAGCACTGACCCGACATCAGAATCCCAAGACCCTTAGTCGCCTCTTACGACAAGCTAGGCTCTGCTGCGGGCCTATTCGCCACCCGGGCCCCGCAAAGTTCGGCTGACATGTTTGACTAACTGGATGACTTCAATAGTCAGGACAGTTGTCACATGCCACTTACATTCTCATAATGACACTTTCACAGTAAATTTATGAGAAAAGGGGAAAAAACTCGCGTTCATGTGAACATATTCATATATCTCCATATTCCGACCTACCAACAAATTATTTTACAAAAAGCAAGAAACTGTCAGAAACAAAACTTTACCCCTGATCCGTTAGTGAAATACTTTTAGTCTAACCAAACGATACTCAAAGTTCTTGTAATCTTAGAAAACCTTTAACAACAATCATGCAAAAAAGAATGCTGATACCTCAATAATCTTAAAAAAAATAAAGCAAACTAAAGACTCAATTTAGATGTCGCCTAACTTCTATTAGCTTATTATTAATTATTTTTTTATTTGATTAATAACTTGGGTGTTTTACGCGCTTTGTGTCAATATAGATTATTTTGACTGATCATTAACCTAGAAGGGCGAGGGCAGTATAAGTGGTTAGCAAATATAGATTATGTTAGTTCGTTGACCTGAAGGAATACAGAATAAAACAATGTTACTTAAAAAACGTTATAGTTTGTGGAAATATAAAAAAGAATATCCAAATTATTATTTAAAGTCAGAATTAAAGATTAATGTCACAGAAACACAAAATTCCAAAGGAAAATCAACAACGTCAAAGGCGTGGGTTGTCTATAAGATAAAGTTCAAATTAAGTCCAATCTTAATATGATGCGGGGCAGATCCAAATTCTAAATATGTGAAACGGAACAATAATGTCTTGGTTAGGTAAATGATGAAACAAATTGAAGATTCAGTTAATGAAATTAAATGTTCGAAAGGTTTGTAAAACATACAAGTCCTTCTTTTCAAAACCTTTGCGCGAAACTTATGTTTTATAACTACCGGAATATCGAAATTGAGTGTGTTATTTTCATGAACATGAAATGATGATGATAGATGAAAAATGGGGATGGGGTGGGAAACAAAGGACCGGTAAATTTTGAAGAACCACAGGAAAAAGGGAGAGGTGGGTAGGGGCGGAAAATTTATCCTATGCGGTGCACTACTTGGCCTGAAGCGTGGCACTCTTCACACACGTTGGCCCACTATGGTCGGCGGTCAGGGTTTTCGTATTATAGACCTGACACCCCCCGCGGACGAGGGCTACCCTATTCAGCCACCTAGGGTACACATTTGGTCGCTCTGTGGGCTGAGCACTGACCCGACGTCAGAATCCCAAGACCCTGAGTGAACAATATGAGCATGTACTTCCTCATATTTACTCCTATATTAGAAAGACTAAGTGGTTTCCTATAGTCTAATTTTAAATACCCCATCCAACACACACACCTTTCCCTCCATTTATGTTTTCACAGGAAAAGGGGAGACATGGGTAGGGGCAGAAAATTTAGCCTATGTAGAGCACTAATTGGCGGTCCACAAAGGGGTCTTTTACGTGCATGAAGCGTGGCGCTCTCCACACACATTGGCCCACTATGGTCAGGGTTTCGGCATTATAGAACCGACAATCCCCCGTGGACGAGGGCCACCCTATTCAACCACCTAGGGAACACACTTGGTCGCATTGTTGGCTGAGCACTGACCCGACGTCAGAGAATCCCAATCTTACAACAAACTAGGCTCTACTGCGGGCCTATTCGCCACCCGGGCCCCGCACGGGAGGTATATATAACGCCAGAAATCAAGCAAGAGACAGTGGTCTCTTAAGTCACATGACTAACGAAAATAAGGCTATTTTCATTTTAGACAACATGGTGAAGCCGATCGTGAATATTTTATTACATCTCTATGTTTTTTTTAATTTTCTTTTGATTAGATCAATTGTCGTTTTAGTGAATATTTCCACAATTTTATTTTAGGGGCCTTTTACAGTTTACGTTGCAGTATGGATTTTTGTCCATTGTTTAAGGACGAATGGTGACCTGTAGAAGTTTGATCAATTGGTCTTCACTATTTTATGGATGGCTGTCTCATTGACAATCATATCTTATAACTTGTTGATTTCTTTTACTAAGCATTGCATTCCATAAAAAAGTCATAAATAATATGACATACAAATGCCAGATTAAAACATCTTAGTTCTGTTATCATACTATAAAGGATGATGAAAATTATGTTCTATTCTGCTTCTTTGGAGGCATAGGCACTATGCCTATTGACCTTTGCAGAGATTTTAGAAGAACCATCAAAGCTGGTTTTGCCAGTCGTTTACCACCACCTGCAAAATAAAACCACTTGTCATATAATATATAGAACTACTTAATGAAACCAAAGGTTAGCTAGAAATGTGTCAATAGGACATGAATGCCACTCCCAATAGGAAGTAAACATATGACAAACTTGGAAAGGAGATAGATGGTACAACTTCCCCTGATAATGCTTTATGAATGGATAGACACACGGACAGGGATAAAACTAAAATCTTTTTAATGGTGGAGGCATAAAAACACCTTTTGGTCTACAGTATTCAAACAATTACCTAGTGAATGATTAACGGACTGAAATCTAATTCCTGTGTCTTGTATCCATTGTGAACAGTTCTCCTCAACATAAAAAATTCTTCTGCCATCTTTATCTTAAAATAAGAAATTTGAAATTACATGTACATTCTGTAATGTTTGAATGAACACTTTAATCATATGTTTCACTTTTAAACAAAAGTTGGTAAGACCTTTTACCAATGCAACAGACAAGGAAAAAATATAACATAAAAACATTTTAACAAACACTTAATAGTAAAGTTATAATAAATACATTGATATGTAAACTCAACCAAATCACTCGCAAACTGAAGAAAGTCTGAATGACTTTATGTAAAGGTTGTGAGTGATTTATTTCAATGAACTAGAAACTTTTTTCATTTCTGCTTGACAATGCATAGTCCTGTTGAACTTGTGAGTTACGAAATTGTTTAATTCGGATTTTTTTTTCACTACCACAACGAAACCGGTTTTGCAATATAATGTGTTACCAGATCTTTTGCTAATTTGCAATGAATAATGACGAATTTGCAGTTTAATTCTCCGGGAATCCGGGAAAAGCACCTTTTAAACCGGAAATTCGGGATTGCCAATTTTTTTTTAACAGAACCCCTCCTTCCCCTCTCGTTCAAACGTCATAAATTAATTGCGACCAATCCGTCGAATGCGCTGTCATTCGCTTTACAGGTTACACCTGCTTTCATATTATAGTTAATACAAAAAAAAATTCTTTCCAATTGGGAAAATATGGGCCAGGATAATGCAGGCCAGATCCTATCATAGCTTTTGGCAGTAATAAGGACAGGGTCAGAATATTATTTTCTACAAAAAACTCCAGACACCCCTCACACACACACAAACAAATTGGATGCGCCTAATGTCAGTTGTTAACCTGTCTGAACTGCTGACTATTATTGATTCTCACCACACATGCTGCTTGAAACAAAAATGAAAGTAACAATACGGAACATGGCCGAGGATTAAGACATTTCCGAAGGTTATCTATTCAATTGCGCACAAGAGACCAGGTGTTCCTAACCCAGCCTGAGAGTGGCTCAAATTCTGGCTCTTGGTCCACCTCCCGTTTTATCCAGGCTCTGGCATAGTCCTCTATAGCGTCCATGATGATCTTAAAGTTATTGTTCCAATTAATACTTTGTGGCTCCCTGAATTTACGTCGACTCCATGGAAACCACATTGCCTAATAAAGCGTTTACAATTATCATTAGATCACCCGTGATAACATGACCAGATGGACCATAGACAAAGGGAGATGCGGAACAGTCGCACGTCAGAGGGGACTGCAAGTAGTCTTCAATGTTTAAGTCCTGCAATGCCTTTTTGTGGTTGAAAATTTAACCGCTGATGGTCTTAGTATAGCGGTAGCAGACTGGTTCTTAAAATGTAATAAATATACTTTCAATTAAAAGTAGACGTGACCTAGATCAAAGAAAATAATACTTCAGGGTGTGCTGCTTTCGAACATCTGAAAAAATGTTAAACTATATTAAAACCAATAAATACTTTAAATTCCGACGATAAGTAAGATTTAAATAAAAAATAAACTCTAAACAGTACTAATTATATTAATTTGGATAAAAGTAAGAAAAAATGAAATTTAACAAGAAATAAAATTGAGTGAGTGAGTTGGCGTTTTACGCTCGTGCAACGCTACAGGCGATGAACATGAAAAGGATGATACAATGAACATGAAAAGGATGATGAATGAAATATGGGGATGGGGTGGGAAACCAGGGAACAGTTAACTTTGAAGAACCACAGGAAAAGGGGCGAGTTGGGTAGTTGCGGAGAATTTAGCCTTTGTAGTGCACTACTTGGCGGTCCACAAAAGGGTCTTTTACGTGCTTGAAGCGTGGCACTCTCCACATACGTTGACCCACTATGGTCGGCGGTCAGGGTTTCCGTATTTTAGACCTGACAACCCCCACGGACTAGGGCCACCCTATTTAGCCACCTAGGGTACACACTTGAAGACCAAAGAATAAAATAAAACTTACTGATGAGAGTTTTATATTTTGCGAAATCTAAAAAAACGATTAAAAGTATATGTTAAAGACTTAAAGTTTAGTATATATAGGATTTATAGTTATTTACATTAACTATTGTTGGCTCAGGGTTGCGAATAGGTCTGCAACAGCGCTAAGCTGGTAAATGTCCAATAAAAGCGTTCTGAAACCTGACATCGGGTCCGACCGCTTTGGCCATTGAGTGACCGGGATGTGTGCCCCAGGTGATTGAATTGGGCAGCTCTGTCAGAGTGCAAACCATAGTGGTGTATCGTATTTGAAAAAAAAATGTCACGTTCCTTGCAAGCTAAATGACCCTGCTGCAGTTCTTGTCCTTACCCATCCTTTTCCAATGGCAGTCAAATTGCCTTATGTCCTTTCGTCCACATCACATTACTTCATGCCAACTTTATCACCCCCAGGGTATAGCCGAAACCGCACAGCTAAGGAATGAAGCAATAAATAACTACCGGTATTTAACTACTTACGTGTGTTGTCTGTTGTTCAGTAGCCAATATTTGATGTAACCCCCTCTGAGTTCTTTCTTCTAGTGCATCTTTATTAAATGGTTTAAAATGGTTCAATCTTCAAATACAGCCTTTGCAGGGGTGTTGCACAAGCTTGTTTCTTGAACTTTCAAGTTCCTCCACCATTGTTGTTGAAATGGTGTTAAAAAGCTTTTCCATATGTTAAAACTTCTTTAAAGCTCTTTTGTTTTAACTGAAACACCGCACAAAACTATTCCACAGCTCAGGCCGGGGCTACAGGGTTGTGTAAATGTTATCGTTCTAATTGTCACATATCAAAGACTACACGTTGTAAAATAAATAATATATTCAATAAACTACAGCAACGTTTTACACTTGGCCGAAACCTTTACGATAGACGAGCGAAGAACATTTAAGACAGAGAGATGACAGTAAAGTAAGATCGAGTGCGAGAGCGAAAAGCATAGAAAAGAATAAGCATACTAAATTTAATGTGTCTTGTAGATATAGCATGTAATTAAAACGTAGAAAGAAAGACAGGAGAAGGTTCATAGTCATTGGTTTACATGCAAACACATCCAATCTAGAATGGAATTTCATCATGGTAGTAGAGCGACGTATAAGAATTTTCATTTATCAAAGTCACATTCATGTGTCAAAATAGAATTAGCGACGGTAATTAGCGACAGTAAACAGATTGGTCTCAGCCCACAGAGCGACCAAGTGTGTACCCTAGGTGGCTGAATAGGGTAGCCTTCGTCCGCGGGGGTTGTCAGGTCTATAAATACGAAACCCTGACAGCCGACCATAGTGGGCCAACGTGTGAGGAGAATGCCACACTTCCCCCTTTGTGGACCGCCAAGTAGTGCACCACATAGGCTAAATTTTCCGCCCCTACCCACTTCTTCCCTTTTCCTGTGGTTCTTCAAAATTTACAGTCCCTGTGAATAGGCCCGCAGCAGCGCTAAGCTTGTCGGTAAAAGTCCACTAAAGAGCGCTCAGAATCCTGACATCGGGGTCAGGCCGCTTTGCCCACTAAGCGACTGGGATGTGTGCCCCAGGTGGTTGAATGGGGCAGCCCTGACATCGAGAGATGCGGGGTCGTCAGGCGATAATGCGGAAAACCTGACCGCAAACCATAGTGGTGCACCATGTTGGGAAAAATGTCACGTTCCTCGCACGTTAAAGAACACTGCTGCAGGTCTCGGTAAGAGTAGGACCCGCAGGATCCCCATGCAGGAGGCGTCCCGTGAGGGGCCCGGGTGGCGAATAGGCCCGCAGCAGAGCCTAGCTTGTCGTAAGAGGCGACTAAGGGTCTTGGGATTCTGATGTCGGGTCAGTGCTCAGCCCACAGAGCGACCAAGTGTGTACCCTAGGTGGCTGAATAGGGTAGCCCTCGTCCGCGGGGGTTGTCAGGTCTATAATACGGAAACCCTGACCGCCGACCATAGTGGGCCAACGTGTGTGAAGAGTGCCACGCTTCATGCACATAAACGATCCCTTTGTGTACCGCAAAGTAGTGCACCACATAGGCTAAATTTTCTGCCCCTACCCACTTCTCCCCTTTTCCTGTGGTTCTTCAAAATTTACCGGTCCTTTGTTTCCCATCCCATCCCCATTTTTCATTTATCATCATCATTTCATGTTCATTTTATCATCCTTTCATGTTCATCGCCTGTAAATAACCTATATAGCGTTGCACGGGCGTAAAACACCAACTCACTCACTCACTCACCCATGCAGGTGGCTAAATTTCCCGTCCCTACCGATCACTCCTTTTTCCAGTGGCAGTCAAAACTCTCCTACCCGATTGGCCTTGTGTCCCACTTCCTCCACTTCATCATCATTTCATGTTCATTGTATCACCACTTTCATGTTCTTCTCCCGGATATAGCCGAAATCGCGCTGCTTGGGAGTAAAGCAATAACTAACTAACTAACCCTGTGTTTCCCACCCCATCCCATATTTCATTTATCATCATCATTACATATTCATTGTTTCATCCTTTTCATGTTCATCGCCTGTAAATAACCTATATAGCGTTGCACGGGCGTAAAACACCAACTCGCTCACTTCCAAGTGACATATTTACGGTTACACGAACGGCAATAAGCGATAAATGTGCAGGTACTTTTATAAAGTTCGAAAACAATCCTCTTTGTAGAATCCAACGGAAACGACAAAGTTCATAAATATAGTAAATACGGTCCAGTACAGCAATCGTTAATCTTCAGTTAAGGAAAGTTCATGATACGATCATGTCAGGTAATACAAATGTTATATATAAATAAATGAACACTTCTGGTATCTCATCTCTCAGAACGTGTAGTTCTCTTTGTATAAATACGATTGTCAATATACGACAGCAAATAATATAAATATGAAAGACGGTTTCTATATAACGATTGTCAATACAAACAGCAAACGATGTAGATTATGTATGATTGTCTATTTTCTCCAACGTGCACGAAAAGTTCATCATTATAACCGAAAATCTGTAGCCCGAGATTGTTCATCTATGTTGGACGTATGCGGCCGATCGAAATTTTGCCCGGATTTTCGTCTTGTGCGGTTGCCCGTGATGTCGAGGTTGACGTGTCCTCTGTTGCGTTCGTTTCGCTTCCCACCTTGTGGAACATCACTTCAGGAACTGTACCTTTGGCAACTAATCTATCAGTTCAAAGTTTTGCTGACCATGTGGAACAATTTTTGAATTTTGAATAAAAATTGTAATTAACAAAATACTTGGCCAATTCCTATCGTTGACAGCAACCAATTTGGCAACTCAGGCGGACTATTTTCCTTAACTTATTGTAATTTGTCAATCAAATTTCCCATTGGAATTTCATCAATAGAAGGTAATTTATAAGATGTTAATTTTGTATAATTATCAATATTCTTATTAAAGGGTTCCCAAATTTTGAAATTCCCCACTTTTATTTGTCCTATAATTTTTTTCATAAGTTCCTTTATTTTGTATTTACTTGCATGATAAAAATAGGCAGGTAAAGTTAGCGCTTTACTAACAGCATGACAATGCTTGTCTAATTTGATCGCTTGCAGCGGAGGTATGATGTCAAGTGTATAGGTTAGTTTAATGTTTCTTACAATAAAAGAATGAACCTGATGAATTTTTGTGCCACCCTTTCCCCGTTGTGTAATTAGGGGCCAAAATAATAACTTTTTTTATTTATGATCTGATTTTTTGCAGGTTTGTTCTTGTCAAATAGTGGATACAAAATTGAGAATCAATTTTTTCAACCCCTTTCCCCCTATTATGTAATTAGGGGCCAAATGAAGCCAAAATAGAATTTTTTTTATTTGTGGTCCGATTTATGTATATTCTTGTCAGGTAGCGAATCCAAATTTGAGAATTAATTTTTGTGACCATCACCCTTTTCACTTGTTTTGTAATTAGGGACCAAAAGGGGCTGTAATCAAAACTTTTTTATTTCTGGTTTGTTTTTGAAAAAAAATTTTGCAAGTTTATTTTTGTCAAGTAGCGAATCCAAATTTGTGAATTTATTTTTGCAACCCCACCCCTTTTTCACCTGTTACGCAATAAGGGGCCCAAAGGAACCTAAATCGAATTTTTTTTTAATTCTTGTCCAATTTTGACAATTTTTTTTGCAAGTTTATTCTTGTCAAGTAGCGTCCCTTGCGGGGCCCGGGTGGCGAATAGGCCCGCAGCAGAGCCTAGCTTGTCGTAAGAGGCGACTAAGGGTCTTGGGATTCTGACGTCGGGTCAGTGCTCAGCCCACAGAGCGACCAAGTGTGTACCATAGGTGGCTGAATAGGGTGGCCCTCGTCCGCGGGGGTTGTCAGGTCTATAATACGGAAACCCTGACCGCCGACCATAGTGGGCCAACGTGTGTGGAGAGTGCCACGCTTCATGCACGTAAAAGACCCCTTTGTTGACCGCCAAGTAGTGCACCGCATAGGCTTAATTTTCCGCCCCTACCCAACTCTCCCCCTTTTGTGGTTCTTCAAAATTTACCGGTCATTTGTTTCCCCAACTCCATATTTCATTTATCACCATCATTTCATGTTCATTTTATCATCCCTTTCATGTTCATCGCCTGTAAATAACCTATATAGCGTTGCACGGGCGTAAAACACCAACTCACTCAGTCACTTACTTGTCAAGTAGCAGATATATTTTCGTCTCCCCTTTTTTTACTGTTATGTTATAAGGGACCAAAGGGGGCCAAAATCCTAACTTTTTTATTTCTGGTCCGATTAAAATTTTTTTTTACAAGTTCATCCATGCCAAGTAGCTATTCTAAATTTAAGAATAAATTTTTGCGACCCCCACCTTTTTTTCGCTCATGACCTAAGGGACCGTAATCATAATTTAAAAAAAAATTCTGGTTCGATTATTAATGTTATCCCCAAACATTATTCTTTTCAAGAGTAGAATACAAATTGAAAATTTATGTTTTTACCCCCTGGGTCGAAAGTCCACCAGAGAAGCATGTGTCAAAAACCTTTGTCTGTCCACCATGGGTTGCATGTGTCCAGAGCAATAGACTATCCATATTGGGCCTAAAACGTATGTTATACTACTAACCCCGAACTGCGACTATCCCCGAAATCGGGAATAGTCGCAGCCTAAATTCGGCTATCCCGGGAACTGCGACTATCCCCGAATTAATGGTTAAGTCGCAACAGAAATGTCTGCGTCGGCTAAACAAGAACAGAATAACCATTGAAATATCAAAGTCCACCGGGATTGTGCCGTAGGGTCCTTGTCTTGTCGAGCTCTATGGTACAGGGGTCCACCAACCAGAAGTCTACCTTTGCAGAGAAGGGTAAAAAAATTTGGGCGTTAAGTGTTAATACAGTAATGTTTGGTCTCCCTAGAAACAAGGATTGATCCATTGAAAAATCAAAGTCCACCGGGATTGTTTCGTTAGGGCCTTATCCTGTCGAGACCTATGGTACAGGGGTCCACCAACCAGGGTTCTACCTTTGCCAAGAAGGCTCGAAAAAGCTGGGCGTTAATGTCAGTACAGTAATGTTTGGTCTCCTTAGCTAGAAACAAAGATTGTCAATTGAAAATCAAAGTCCACCGGGATTGTGTCGAACGGTCCTTGTCCTGTCGAGCCTTATGGTACAGGGGTTCACCAACAAGGAGTTTACCTTTGAGAAGAAGGGTATAAAAAATTGGGCGTTAAGTGTTAATACAGTAATGTTTGGTCTCCCTAGGAACAAAGATTGATCCATTGAAAAATCAAAGTCCAACGGGATTGTGTCGAAGGGTCCTTGTCCTGTCGATCCCTATGGTACAGGGGTCCACCAACCAGGGTTCTACCTTTGAAGAGAAGGTTTCAAAAAGCTGGGCGTTAAATGTTAGTACAGTAATGTTTGGTCCCCCTAGAAACAAAGATGAGTCCATTGAAAAATCAAATTCCGACCGGATTGTGCCGTAGGGTCCTTGTCCTGTCGAACCCTATGGTACAGGGGTCCACGAACATGGGGTCTAACTTAGCAGAGAAGGCTTCAAAAAGCTGGGCGTTAAGTGTTAGTACAGTAATGTTTGGTCCCCCTAGAAACAAAGAAGAGTCCATTGAAAAATCAAATTCCGACCGGATTGTGCCGTAGGGTCCTTGTCCTGTCGAGCCCTATGGTACAGGGGTCCACCAACCAGGGGTCTACTTTGCAGAGAAGGCTTCAAAAAGCTGGGCGTTAAGTGCTAATACAGTAATGTTTGGTCCCCCTAGAAACAAAGATGAGTCCATTGAAAAATCTAATTCCGACCGGATTGTGCCGTAGGGTCCTCGTCCTGTCGAGCCCTATGAAACAGGGGTCCACGAACATGGGGTCTACCTTAGCAGAGAAGGCTTCAAAAAGCTGGGCGTTAAGTGTTAGTACAGTAATGTTTGGAATCCTAAAAATAAAGGTGGGTCCATTGAAAAATGCCATCCAAATTGTGTCTTAGGGTCCCTGTCCTGTCGAGCCCTATGGTACAGGGGTCCACCAACTTAGGGTTTACCTTTGCCGAAAAGGTCCAGAAAGTGGGCGTTAAGTGTTAGTACAGTATTATTTAGTCCCCCTAGAAATAAAGATTGGTCCATGGAAAAATCCAAGCCAACCGGTATTGTGTCTAAGGGTCCTTGTCGAGTCCTATGGTACAGGGTTCCGTCGACCAGGGGTCTACCTTTGTCGAGAAGGCTTCAAAAAGCTGGATCTTAAGTGTTAATACAGTAATGATTGGTCCCCCTAAAAATAAAGATTAGTTCATGAAAAAATCAAAGTCCACCGGGATTGTGTCTAAGGGTACTCGTCCTGTCGAGCCCCATGGCACAGGGGTCCGAGAAACTTAGGTGTACCTTTGCCGAAAAGGGTCCAAAAAGCTTGGCGTTAAGTGTTTATACAGTATAGTTTGATCCCCCTAGAAACAAAGATTGGTCCATTGAAAAATTAAAGCCCAACGGGATTGTGACGAAGGGTCCTGGTCCTGTCGAGCTTAAGGGTACATGGCTTCACCGACCAGGGGTCTACCTTTGCCGAGAAGGCCCCAAAAAAGCTGGGCGTTAAGTGTTAGTACAGTAATGTTTGGTCCCCCTAGAAACAAAGATTGGTCCATTGAAAAATCAAAGTCTACCGGGATTGTGTCGATGGGTCCTTGTCCTGTCGAGCCCTATGGCACAGGGGTCCGAGAAACTTAGGTGTACCTTTGCCGAAAAGGGTCCACAAAGCTGCACGTTAAGTGTTAGTACAGTAATGTTTGATCCCCCTAAAAACAAAGATTGGTCCATTGAAAAATCAAAGTCTACCGGGATTGTGTCGATGGGTCCTTGCCCTGTCGAGCCCTATGGTACAGGGCTTCACCGACCAGGGGTCTACCTTTGCCGAGAAGGCCCCCAAAAAGCTGGGCGTTAAGTGTTAGTACAGTAATGTTTGGTCCCCCTAGAAACAAAGATTGGTCCTTTGAAATATCAAAGTCCATCGGGATTGTGTCGAAGGGTCCTTGTCCTGTCGAGCCCAAGGGTACAGGGGTCTACTTAAGCCGAGAAGGGTCTGCAAAGCTGGGCATTAAGTGTAAGTACAGTAATGTTTAGTCCCCCTAGAAACAAAGATTGGTCCACGAAAAAATAAAAGTCCATCATGATAATGTAGTAAGGGCCTTTCCCTGTTGTGCCCTATGATAAAGGGATTCATGTACTAGGGATCTACATTTGGCGAGAGGGGTCCGAAACCTAGTCGTTTAGCATCAGTATAATAAAATTTTCCGTATATGTCTCTGCTGTCCTTTGTGTGTCCCTACTGCCCGTTATGTATAATTACTGCCCTGTACGTTTCTTTACTGATCTTTAAAAAAAATGTGTATCTATTGTCTAGTATGTGTCCCTATTGCCTTGTATGTGTCTTTATTCTTCTTTTGAATCTCTACTGTCCAGTATGTGTTTCTGATGTCTTCTAAGTATCTCTACTGTCATGTATGTATCTCAAATGTCTTATATGTGTCTCAAGTGGTTTTAATGTAGCTCTACTGCTCGGTATATGTCTCTTCTGACCTTTCAGTGTCTCTATTGTCCTTGAAGTGTCTATACTGTCCTGCATGTTTCTCTACTGTCTTTTAACTGTTGTCGTCTATGTATGTTTAATTCTCTTGACGTGTCCCTACTATCCTCTTTGTGTCTCTATTGTCCATTTAGTGTCTATACATCTACATCTTTCTCTACTATCTTATATGTGTCTCTGTTGCCCTGTATATGTCTCTACTGTTCAGTGGGTGTCTCTACTGTCTTCAAAGTTTCTCTTCTGCCTTGCATGTGTCTCTGCTGTCCTCTATGTGTCTATACTGTCACGTATGTTTCTCTATTGTCTTCTATGTGACTCCTCTGTTCTCTATGTGTAACTAATGCCTAGTATATACCGCTACTGTCCTGTTTGTGTCTCTACTGTCTTATGTGTATCTTTTTGGTCCAGTATGTGCCTCTGCTGTCTTATATGTGTCTCTATTATCCTGTATTCGCCTCTATTGTTATTTATGTGTCTCTTCTGTCTTACATGTCTTTCCTGCCCATCTGGCATCTAAACGCGTATGTCTACTGTCCTTTATGTGTTTTAACTGTTAAGTATACCATATATCATTTATGTGTCTCTTCTGTCTCCTCTGTATATGTACATCTACTGCTCTGGATGTGTTTCCACTGTTCCCAACCTGTCTGTACTATCCCTAAGTGTCTCTACTGTTCTCAATGTGCTTATATTATCCTATTTGTGTCTCTACTGTCGTGTGTGTCTCCAATGTCTTCTAAGTATCTCTCTGTCTTGTATGTATCTCTTCTCTCCTCTATGTGTCTATACTGTCCTGCATGTTTCTTCACTGTCCTCTATATAACTCATCTGTGCTCTATGTTTCACTTCGCATAGTTTTTTCCTACTGTCCTGTATGTGTCTCTATTGTCTTCTATGTATTGGCAGGGCTAGTTCATTATCAGTCTAAGGGGTTCCAGACAAGGTGATTAAACAAGAGGCTCCCAGGAGCCTGAATTGCTCACCTGGTCCTCATGTCAACCCTATGAAGACTTTTGTATAGCTAAATGAGCTGAATATTTCAACAAGAAAAAGCTTTTCTTTATCTGCTATATTTCCTTTCTAAATAAACAAAAAAAAAACACTATTATTCAACTTTTAAGGGGCTATAACCCCTACAAGGGGTTATCTGACAAATTCGACCCTATGGACACTTAAGCAAGCAACAGCTTTTCTCTATCTGCAATAGTTTTCATTCTATAGGCCAAAAGCACTTTTTTCACCTTTAAGGGGCTGTAACCTCTAAAAGGGGTCATCTGACAACTTTGACCTTATGGAGACTTTTGTAGAGATGAATGAGCTGAACATTTAAGCAAGCAACAACTTTTCCCTATCTGCAATAGTTTTTATTCTTTAGGCAGAAAACACTATTTTTTGCCTTTAAGGGACTGTAAACCCTATAAGGGAGCTAAATGAGCTGAATATTTAAGTAAGCAACAGCTTTTCTCTATCTGCAATTGTTTTATTCTATGACCCAAAAACACTATTTTTTAGCCTTTAATGGGCTGTAACCCCTATAAGGGGTCATTTGACAACTTTGACCTTATGGAGACTTTTGTAGAGCTAAATGAGATGAACATTTTAGCAAGCAACAGCTTTTCTCTATCTGCAACAGTTTTCATTTTATAGGCCAAAAACACTATTTTTCGCTTTTAAGGGGCTGTAACTCCTATAAGGGATCATCTGACAACTTCAACCCAATGGAGACTTTTGTAAAGCTTTTGATTCTGAAGAGCCTATGATCCTCCGGATTTTTTCTATCTGTTTAGGTTGCTGAGTTATAAGCCATTTTAAGTGATTTTTTTCCTATGTTCTATTTTTAGTAACAGCGGCCATGTTTTTAATCAAATCATATTAAAATGAGGATCGTTTGTTGTCAACATGTTATATATCATTCCTGCAAAGTTTCTGTTAGATTGGTTCAGTGGTTTCAGAGAAGAAGATTTTTAAAATCGTTAACGAGCGACGACGGACAACAACAGACGACGACGGACGGATAGTGATGGCAGAAGCTCACATGGCCATTTGCCAGGTGAGCTTAAAACTTGGGCGGTGGAAATCGAAAGCTTAAAAACATATCTAAGATTATAGTGTCACATTCAAGATAAGATGGTCCCGTGCGGGGCCCGGGTGGCGAATAGGCCCGCAGCAGAGCCTAGCTTGTCGTAAGAGGCGACTAAGGGTCTTGGGATTCTGACGTCGGGTCAGTGCTCAGCCCACAGAGCGACCAAGTGTGTACCCTAGGTGGCTGAATAGGGTAGCCCTCGTCCGCGGGGGTTGTCAGGTCTATAATACGGAAACCCTGACCGCCGACCATAGTGGGCCAACGTGTGTGGAGAGTGCCACGCTTCATGCACGTAAAAGACCCCTTTGTGGACCGCCCAGTAGTGCACCACATAGGCTAAATTTTCCGACCCTACCCACCTCTCCCCTTTTTCCTGTGGTTCTTCAAAATTTGCCGGTCCTTTGTTTCCCACCCCATCCCCATGTTTCATTTGTCGTCATCATTTCATGTTCATTTTGTCATCCTTTTCATGTTCATCGCCTGTAAATAACCTATGTAGCGTTGCACGGGCGTAAAACACCAACTCACTCACTCACTCAAGATAAGATGTGTTCCCACTCTTAATTTTCGTCAATCAATACTTTTCATATTTTATAGATAAAACTAAACATAGTTAAATAAGGATGGGACCTCACACCTATACATGCACTTTTTACATCAAATTATTTTGTTTTATATCATAGTAGTTAGTTAGTTAGTTAGTTATTGCTTTACTCCCAAGCAGCGCGATTTCGGCTATATCCGGGAGATGAGTGAGTGAGTGAGTGAGTTGGTGTTTTACGCCCGTGCAACGCTATATAGGTTATTTACAGGCGATGAACATGAAAAGGATGATAAAATGAACATGAAATGATGATGATAAATGAAATATGGGGATGGGGTGGGAAACAAAGGACCGGTAAATTTTGAAGAACCACAGGAAAAAGGGGAGAGGTGGGTAGGGTCGGAAAATTTAGCCTATGTGGTGCACTACTGGGCGGTCCACAAAGGGGTCTTTTACGTGCATGAAGCGTGGCACTCTCCGCACACGTTGGCCCACTATGGTCGGCGGTCAGGGTTTCCGTATTATAGACCTGACAACCCCCGCGGACGAGGGCTACCCTATTCAGCCACCTAGGGTACACACTTGGTCGCTCTGTGTGCTGAGCACTGACCCGACGTCAGAATCCCAAGACCCTTAGTCGCCTCTTACGACAAGCTAGGCTCTGCTGCGGGCCTATTCGCTCCGGGAGATGAACATGAAAGTGGTGATACAATGAACATGAAATGATTATGAAGTGGAGAAAATGGGGACACAAGGCCAATCGGGTAGGAGAGTTTTGACTGCCACTGGAAAAAGGAGTGATGGGTAGTGACGGGAATTTTTGCCTCCTGCATGGGGATCCTACGGGTCCTACTCTTACCGAGACCTGCAGCAGGGTCCTTTAACGTGCGAGGAACGTGACATTTTTCCCAACACGGTGCACCACTATGGTTTGCGGTCAGGTTTTCCGCATTATCGCCTGACGACCCCGCATCTCTCGATGTCAGGGCTGCCCCATTCAACCACCTGGGGCACACATCCCAGTCGCTTTGTGGGCAATGCGGCCTGACCCCGATGTCAGGTTTCTGAGCGCTCTTTAGTGGACTTTTACCGACAAGCTTAGCGCTGCTGCGGGCCTATTCGCCTCCCCGGCCCCGCACGGGACTTATATCATAGTAGATCTTCCCCTGGATAATATTCCTAGAATTTTGATAGTGGGCTCATCCATCATTAAGAGAGCCTTTATGGAGGCTAGGATAAGGCCGGGAGGGCCCAATTTATGTTTAACAAACACAACTATCTGGTGGCAGGGGAAAAATGGTTTGCGGGCGAGTCGACTGAAAGAAAAGCTAGAAACAATGTTGGGGTTTGAAGACCCCCCTTACATGTTGTTAATTCAACGATATTGGCCAAGTTTCCAGTAACGATTTGAGATATTTTCTGAAAAATGTAATAACAGATATATCAGACATGCTATCTAACACTTAAATAATTTGGTCACAGATGTTACCTAGAAATGTGTGACGGTATTCCGCTAATAATACTGCAATGAATAAAGTAAGATACAGGATCAACAACTCCGTAGCTACTTTCGTATTGAAGATGGGGACTGTTACATACGATAACCTGAATCTAGCCTCTTAGAAACAGGCAGAGTGCACCTCACCACAGTTTGCAGTCAAATTCTATAAAATAAGATTCAAGGGGGTATTGAGAACTTTCTAAAAGGGGGGAGTTCTGTTTTTCCAGCCTCCTTATTTGCTCAGATCTGAAAATTACAGAGACAATCAATGTTGGATATTGTATTTGGTAAGTTTTGTGAAATTGTTAGCTTAGTTCATTTAATTTGTGAATGAGCAGAGTCATATTCCAATCCTAAAGCACTAGTGATTAGTATGAGTTCAAAAATTATACCATTGTGCTCAATTAAGATGTTTTTTGTTGTTGCGAAAATGGTCCAAAACGGTCAGCGAACCCCCATTAGGAATGGCGGTTGAAAGGTCAAACCAAGGTTTTCCTGTCAATTTGGCATATTCGCTTCACCTTTTCTGAGTAAAGTAACTGTGTAAGGGTTTTGGATGCCACTTGTGTTCCCACAGTGGTGCTTAATTCATGATCTCTTATGTACAAACATTATGTCACAAAGATTGTGTGAAAGTTTCATGAAAATCTATCGAGGGGTTTAGGACGAGTTGCAGATAAGAAATGGATACTCCCGTGTAGTCGAGTCAATGTTATATTATGGGAAACCCCCAAAAAATATTTTGATAAAAATTTGAACTATAGGTGCATATCTACATTATGTTACAAAGATTGTGTGTAAGTTTCATGAACATCCATTAAGGGGTTGAGGAGGAGTGCGGATAAGAGATGGGTACCCACTTGTAGTTGAATGGCTATGTCCATGTCTTGCTATGTGAAACCCAAAAAGTAATTCTGGTCAAATTTTAAAATAGGAGGTGCACATCTACATTATGTCACAAATATTTTGTGAAAGTTGAATGAAATTCCATTGGGGAGCTTAGGAGGAGTTGCGGATAAAAGATATGTACCCTGAAGTGTAACGAAAGGACGGACACCCCTATTCTTTTCAAGCTGTGGTATAATAAATGATAATTATTTAATGAAATACTCAAGTTTTGCACAATTTTCATAATTGCTACAACTCCTTGTCCTCTGATCCTGATAATACATAGTTTTGGGACTTGTTTAGTAGGGGTACCAATATTCCATACCCCCCTAAATATTTCATCGAATATCCCATATCCGAAGAAGTGTTTTGGAATATCCCATATCCCTGAATATAAAATGGATTGAAATATCCCATATCCCGTTTCCCACGAATAAAATATGTGAATATCCAATGTCCCAATATCAAACAAGCCTTAGTTTTGGGCTTTTTTGGGGGAGGGGGGGTGAACTGAGTTAGCGTAGCTTTAGATTTCCTGTTTGTTTCTATATTATTTTTCATTTTATACATGTATTTTTAATTCCACAGAAGATATAAAAGAAAAGTATCGTCTTTAATGCCCTGCCTTTAATTACAATAAAACATTAAGAAATTGAACATAAACTCTAATTTATAATATGACGATAAATTACTTCTTTTCTTCTTTCTATGTGTTTAAAAATGTATGAAAAGAATAGTCATTACCTTTTAAAACAGATGTTAATTTCTAAAAGGCAAGAAACTTGGGATTAAAGTTATTGACTTTTTATATCTTTATATCTTTGATGTTGAGTAGTAGGAGTTTATAGAAGTTTTTATCCTTCAGTGTAGGAGTTTTTTTCCTCAAGGAGACAGTTTAACTGGTTCATTGAAGGAATTATTTTGACTGATCACAGAGATCATCTTCTATTGTTGCAGATTAAGCTTGAGTTTACCTGAAATCCTCGAAGTGTATCACTTTAAACATGGTGATTTAAATCCCTTTTTCGCAGTAAAAGGATGAGGTATATATACACATGGAAAAAGTTAGGCACCACAGACTAATTGTGCTTTTCAGTTATTGGAAATAAATCTTAGTTTTGAAGAATTTGGTCAGTTTTAATCTTCAATGTATGATTGAATGGATATGAGCGTTCGGTTAGAAGCACATTTTACCTTGGATAGCGGCTGATTACTCTTTTAGGGAACCCGTGCGGGTTCCGGGTGGCGAATAGGCCCGCAGCAGCGCTAAGCTTGTCGGTAAAAGTCCACTAAAGAGCGCTCAGAAACCTGACATCGGGGTCAGGCCGCTTTGCCCACAAAGCGACTGGGATGTGTGCCCCAGGTGGTTGAATGGGGCAGCCCTGACATCGAGAGATGCGGGGTCGTCAGGCGATAATGCGGAAAACCTGACCGCAAACCATAGTGGTGCACCGTGTTGGGAAAAATGTCACGTTCCTCGCACGTTAAAGAACCCTGCTGCAGGTCTCGGTAAGAGTAGGACCCGTAGGATCCCCATGCAGGAGGCAAAATTTCCCGTCCCTACCCATCACTCCTTTTTCCAGTGGCAGTCAAAACTATCCTACCCGATTGGCCTTGTGTCCCCATTTCTTCCACTTCATCATCACTTCATGTTCATTGTATCACCATTTTCATGTTCATCTCCCGGATATAGCCGAAATCGTGCTGCTTGGGAGTAAAGCAATAACTAACTAACTAACTAACTCTTTTAGGGAACGCTCGAAATGTAAACAAAGCAGGGAAACACCAAGAATTGTTTCGTGGCTATGTTTATAAAATAAAACATTCGAATTATTTTTTATGATCACATGACTGCGTTTATACCCGCGTTTTGGTATTTGTAATTTTGAAACCACTGGGCGATAACCGCTGCTGGTGGACCAGAGGTCCCCGAGGGTAATCACAAGCCTGGTAGTCAGACTTGTCTGACACGAATTACCATAAAATTTCTAATATATTGTTGCTGAAATTTCCGATTGTTAAATTCAAAATTGATGAAAACACCAGGTTTCTTTCCTTGTAATGCACATGGTCGATATCCTCGGTGCTGGATTTGGCTTCCTTGTTCGAACGTTTTGGTATTGAGTACTTTTCGTTTTCAACTGTTTTTTGAAATTGACCTTCCAATGTTTTGGTTTAAATGCTACTGATGAGAGGTTACTCCTTGAAATATCGATATATAGCATATCCAAATTAACCGTTTATACCCGCGTTTTGGTATTTGTAATTTTGAAACCACTGGGCGATAACCGCTGCTGGTGGACCAGAGGTCCCCGAGGGTAATCACAAGCCTGGTAGTCAGACTTGTCTGACACGAAGTACCATAAAATTTCTAATATATTGTTGCTGAAATTTCCGATTGTTAAATTCAAAATTGATGAAAACACCAGGTTTCTTTCCTTGTAATGCACATGGTCGATATCCTCGGTGCTGGATTTGGCTTCCTTGTTCGAACGTTTTGGTATTGAGTACTTTTCGTTTTCAACTGTTTTTTGAAATTGACCTTCCAATGTTTTGGTTTAAATGCTACTGATGAGAGGTTACTCCTTGAAATGTCGATATATAGGATATCCAAATTAACCGTTTATACCCGCGTTTTGGTATTTGTAACTGCAAAAGCTAATATAATACTTTTTGAAGACCAAGTTTATGTACAAAATCTATAGGTCTTGCATTGTCGTCTTACTTTAATTAAAATGTTATTTTGTTTGTTGTAAGCATGTTCAATTGTGCTTAACAATTCATAATTTAGTTATCCATACAAACAAAGACTAGCAGTTAAACAATAGTTCAAAGGTGGTGTTTTGAAAATGTATGCCTTAAAAAAAACATGGGGGGTTTACCTTTTCCAGGTGTATACAAATGAGTTAACTTGGATAAATGAAGACTTTTTAGAAACAGTAAGAACAAGCATTCTTACAGAATGCGACGAAAGAGAATGAATACAAGTAAACCTGTGAGCTTATGCTCACGAGTGATACCCCGCTCCCAAAAAATAAGTTGAACAGCACCCCGCTCCCAAAAAATAAGTTGAACAGCAAGTAGATGATCTTGGAGCATTAAATCGGTATATGCCATATTGTATCTATCTCATGTAGTTGCTCAAAAACCGTGACGAAAATTACATGTACATTATGTGTACAAACCTAAGTATGCGATTAACAGGAAGTAGACTACCTATAGGAGCATAAAATCGGTATACACCATATAGTACTATAGGATAAAGCTTATACAAAATATCAGGCCTCTCTCATGTAGTTGCTTGGGAAACTTTGACGGAAATTTTGCATTCATGTCCATTATATGTAAAACCCTAAGTATTCGGTAACACCATATGGTATATACATTATAGGATAAATCTGTATACAAATATCAGACCTCTATCGTATGTAGTTGCTTGGGAAACTGTGATGGAAATTTTGCATTTATGTCCATTATGTGTAAAAACCTAAGTATTCGGTTAACAGAAAGTAGACTACATAGGAACATAAAATCGGTATACATCATGTGGTACTAAAGGATAAAGCTGTATACACAATTTCAGACATGTATCTCGTGTAGTTGCTTGGGAAACTTTGACGGAAATTTTGCATTGTCCATTATATGTAAAAACCCAGGCACTTGGTAAACAAGAAGTAGACTACCTAGGAGCATAAAATCGGTATACACCATATGGTTCTATAGTCCCGTGCGGGGCCCGGGTGGCGAATAGGCCCGCAGCAGAGCCTAGCTTGTCGTAAGAGGCGACTAAGGGTCTTGGGATTCTGACGTCGGGTCAGTGCTCAGCCCACAGAGCAACCAAGTGTGTACCCTAGGTGGCTGAATAGGGTAGCCCTCGTCCGCGGGGGTTGTCAGGTCTATAATACGGAAACCCTGACCGCCGACCATAGTGGGCCAACGTGTGTGGAGAGTGCCACGCTTCATGCACGTAAAAGACCCCTTTGTGGACCGCCCAGTAGTGCACCACATAGGCTAAATTTTCCGACCCTACCCACCTCTCCCCTTTTTCCTGTGGTTCTTCAAAATTTACCGGTCCTTTGTTTCCCACCCCATCCCCATATTTCATTTATCATCATCATTTCATGTTCATTTTATCATCCTTTTCATGTTCATCGCCTGTAAATAACCTATTTAGCGTTGCACAGGCGTAAAACACCAACTCACTCACTCACTCACTATGGTACTATAGGATTAAGCTGTATACTAAATATCAGACCTCTATCTCATGCAGTTGGTTATAAAACTGCGACAGAAGTTTTATTACGGACGAACAGACGGACGGACGGACAGACAAGGGTGAAACTGTATACACCCCTCTTCTTTGAAGCAGGGTATTATGTTTGTTTGTTTGTTACAGTTAAACGTCCTTTCATGCGTATTTGAGCAATACAGGGGTAGGTTTTAATGGGAAAGGAAACCGGATTACCGGAAGGAAACCCACGACCTTAGGCAGGTTATTACTGACAAAGATAATTATAAAATAACTTTGTTGCATGATAAAAACCTCAAAGAGGTTAAGCAAATACAAATTATACATACAGGTCAACAAGTCCCTGTTCTGTAAATTACAAATTGGGAATGATTCCACATCTGAGTGGTATTTGACTAGTGGTCAATAGTGATATGCAAATCGACAACTTAGATCACTCGGCCTTTCGGGTCCCAGAAGGAATATACAGCTAGATGTAAGATTTCCTGTGAACAAGTTTTGTAACATCTGTTCGTCGGCTAGTTTTTGTTGCTTTTTAAAAATATTTATTAATGTAAATAAAATGTAAATAATACTTTATTAGAGAATAGAAATTTACATTATAACGCATAATAATCAATACATTTCCAGTTTAAAAGCTCCCAGAAAGTTACCTTTTCTTGCGTTGTAAGCATAACCATTATCAGACAGCTTCATAGTTATTTTGTCATTTTTCAACAACTTAATGGGAAGCTGAAATGAACTTGTACTATATGCATGATGTGTTGACATTCCATGACTTAATGTTATATTACGTTGAACTATTGTTTCTGTAGAATTTCTTCTATTCAACTGAATATAATGCATTATTACTTCTGATTTTCTTTGGTTTCCATCCTTTGAACACGAAACTAATGCACCTGCGTACAGAGTGTAATATCCGTCTTCTGGTATTGATATTTTCTTTTTCAATATCATTAAGTTGTATCATATTTCTCAACCGGAAGTTTGGTTTATCCTTACACCAGTCAACTCACTTCTTTGTATCACACTAACACACTACATGTTCTGCATAATAAAGGTAATAACAAAATTACCGAACTTGGAGAATCAATCACAAATGTCCATAAGACGAGACAAAACAATGAAGACATACCGAAAAATGACTTGTTAATGATAATCATTTTTCGATCTTTAGATTAGTTAGGTATCCCAACTATATTTTTATTGTTCATTTTTTAAAAATAGACAAAACAAATAGTCTTCATTTGTATTGACAATTTATTTGTACTAAAATTTTATTTTCATACATAAAACAGATGGGTCCAAACCTAACCTGTATCCAAACCAAATTAAACAAGAGGCTCCCATATATGTGTAGATTTTTGTGCTTCACCATATGCGATTTAAATTTCTGAAATATCCTGGTTAGTTTTCAAGATATTGGGCTTAATAAGTGCAAATTTGGCAAAAATTAGGAAAAAGAACAATAACTCCCACATCAGCAGTCAGATTTTTTCCGAAATTTCAGGACCGGTAGATCTTTATATGCTGATCACTTTTGATTCTTGCACAAATTTGATACCTGAAACCATTTTTGAGTTATTAGCAAAAAAATGCAATTTACCTCTATCTTCTATTGATTAAACCACCAGGTTTCTGTCCTTGTAATGCACATGGTCGATATCCTCGGTGCTGGATTTGGCTTCCTTGTTCGAACGTTTTGGTTTTGAGTACTTCTAGTTTTCAACAGTTTTGGAATTTGACCTTCCAATGTTTTGCTTTAAATGCTACTGATGAGAGGTTACTCCTTGAAATATCGATATATAGCATATCCTAATTAGCCGATTATACTCGCGTTTTGGTATTTGCAATTTTGAAACCACTGGGCGATAACCGCTGCGGGAGGACCAGAGGTCCCCGAGGGTAATCACAAGCCTGGTAGTCAGACTTGTCTGACACGAATTACCAAAAAAAATTCTAATAGTTAGTTAGTTAGTTAGTTAGTTATTGCTTTACTCCAAAGCAGCACGATTTCGGCTATATCCGGGAGATGAACATGAAAATGGTGATACAATGAACATGAAATGATGATGAAGTGGAGGAAATAGGGACACAAGGCCAATCGGGTAGGAGAGTTTTGACTGCCACTGGAAAAAGGAGTGATGGGTAGGGACGGAAAATTTTGCCTCCTGCATGGGGATCCTACGGGTCCTACTCTTACCGAGACCTGCAGCAGGGTTCTTTAACGTGCGAGTAACGTGACATTTTTCCCAACACGGTGCACCACTATGGTTTGCGGTCGGGTTTTCCGCATTATCGCCTGACGACCCCGTTCCCTCGATGTCAGGGCTGCCCCATTCAACCACCTGGGGCACACATCCCAGTCGCTTTGTGGGCAAAGCGGCCTGACCCCGATGTCAGGTTTCTGAGCGCTCTTTAGTGGACTTTTACCGACAAGCTTAGCGCTGCTGCGGGCCTATTCGCCTCCCGGGCCCCGCACGGGACTAAAATTTCTAATATATTGTCGCTGAAATTTCCGAATGTTAAATTCAAAATTGATTAAACCACCAGGTTTCTTTCCTTGTAATGCACATTGTCGATATCGTCGGTGCTGGATTTGGCTTCCTTGTTCGAACGTTTTGGTTTTGAGTACTTTTCATTTTCAACTGTTTTGGATTTTGACCTTCCAATGTCTTGTTTTAAATGATACTAATGAGAGGTTACTCCTTGAAATATCGATATATAGCATATCCAAATTAGCCATTTATACCCGCGTTTTGGTATTTGAATTTTGAAACCACTGGGCGATAACCGCTGCTGGTGGACCAGAGGTCCCCGAGGGTAATCACAAGCCTGGTAGTCAGACTTGTCTGACACGAATTACCATAAAATTTCTAATATATTGTCGCTGAAATTTCCGATTGTTAAATTCAAAATTGATTAAACCACCAGGCTTCTTTCCTTGTAATGCACATGGTCGATATCCTCGGTGCTGGATTTGGCTTCCTTGTTCGAACGTTTTGGTTTTGAGTACTTTTCATTTTCAACTGTTTTGGATTTTGACCTTCCAATGTTTTGGTTTAAATGCTACTGATGAGAGGTAACTCCTTGAAATATCGATATATAGCATATCCAAATTAGCCGTTTATACCCGCGTTTTGGTATTTGTAATTTTTTTAGCCATGGCGGCCATGTTTTTTACGAGTCAAAAATCTGAACGATTGAGTTGTAGCATATAAGCTATTAAATAAATGTGCCATGTTAAGATGCAGTTAGTCTGTGTCAGAAAAGTTCATCTTTTAAATTCAGGGGAAAAGTAATGAAAATGGTACATTTTGTTGGTTTAAGGATAATAACTCCAAAAAGAAATGGTCCTACAGCATTGACCTAAATACATGGAATGTAGATCTTGATGTGCTTAATCATATGCAAATTAAATTATTGAAATATCTTGAATAGTTTCCAAGATACATGGCTAAATAAGTGAAAAATTTAGAAAAAAATCCAGACAAAGGGCAATAACTCCTATGTGCATTGTTGGATCTTCTTGAAAGTTTCAGAGCAGGTAGATCTTGAGATGCTACATAAGATAATTTTATTTTATTACTCTGAAATATTGTATTTTCTATTCTATTATGTATTGTTTTAAATGTGTCTTAGTCTTTATGTTGTAAATATGTACATAAACACAGGCCCATATTGTAAACTAGTCCTCGGACTAAATATGCTATTCTGATTAAATAAAGGAGATTATTATTATTATTATTATTATTATAGATCTTGAGATGCTAATCACTTTTGTGTCCATCAGAATTTTGATATCTGTAACTATACTTGAGTAATTAGCAAAAAACTGCAATTTACCCCTATTTTCTATTTTTAGCCATGGCGGCCAAATTTTTTGACATATCAAAAATCCGAACGATAGAATTGTAGCATTTATGCTAATAAACAAATGTGCCAAGTTTGGTTGAAGTTGGATGTATGGTGTCAGAGAAGTTAATCTTTGAAATTCAGGGGAAAAGTAATGAAAAATGGTAAATTTTGACGCTTTTAGGGCGATAACTCCTAAAAGAAATGGTTCTACAGCTTCAGGTTCTGACCTAAGACATGAAATGTAGATCTTGATGCGCTTAATCATGTGCAATTTGAATTTTTAAAATATCTTGTATAGTTTTCAAAAAATAGGGCTATTGCTAAGTAAGTGCAAAATTTTGAAAAAAATCCAGAAAAGGGGCATTAACTCCTATGTGAGACTTATGGTCGGACAAGTTAACGTTTGAAAATTGTTAACAGACGACGACGACGGACGCCAAGTGATGGTATCAGCTCACATGGACCTTCGGTCCAGGTGAGCTAAAAAGCTAACCAGAAAGTTCACTTTTTTTGGTTTACTTTAGCAAACCAAAGTTTACTGTAATGTTTACTCGTAAAGTAAACCAGACGGCTGGTTTGTTTTGGTCATAGCGAACAAAACTTTAAAAAGAAAACCAAGCCAGCGCCCTAGTTTGGTGTGGTTTGCACTGAGCAAACTGCGAGCATGCGCAGATGATTCATATAATCTATGTGAAAGTATATCCGAACTATTTCACAATCATTACATTTTATTAACAAATATTATCCACAAAATGCCTCAATCGAATTCCAAATTCTGATTTAAACATTTAACATCACATTAGATTTGTATTTTATGAGTAAACCAAACCAGCACCCAATTTTCTATTTGTAGAGCAAACCAAACCAGCGTCCTGGTTTGGTTTGGTTTGCTAAGAACCCGTACGGGTTCCGGGTGGCGAATAGGCCCACAGCAGCGCTAAGCTTGTCGGTAAAAGTCCACTAAAGAGCGCTCAGAAACTTGACATCGGGTCAGGCCGCTTTGCTCACAAAGCGACTAGGATGTGTGCCCCAGGTGGTTGAATGGGGCAGCCCTGACATCGAGAGATTCGGGGTCGTCAGGCGATAATGCGGAAAACCTGACCGCAAACCATAGTGGTGCACCGTGTTGGGAAAAATGTCACGTTCCTCGCACGTTAAAGAACCCTGCTGCAGGTCTCGGTAAGAGTAGGACCCGTAGGATCCCCATGCAGGAGGCTAAATTTCCCGTCTCTACCCATCACTCCTTTTTCCAGTGGCAGTCAAAACTCTCCTTCCGGATTGGCCTTGTGTCCCATTTCCTCCACTTCATCATCATTTCATGTTCGTTGTATCACCACTTTCATGTTCATCTCCCTGATATAGCCGAAATCGTGCTGCTTGGGAGTAAAGCAATAACTAACTTACTGGTTTGCTCTTAGCAAACCATGAGCATACGCAGATGATTCAAAGAATCGATGTAATACGACGTCCGACATCATTTTATGATTTTTTTCTCCTCAATAACCATCATTTAAGATTGGTTTGGTACGAGTAAACCAAACCAGTGCCCTAGTTTGGTTTTGTCAAAGCAAACCAAACCAGCACCCTAGTTTGGTTTGGTCAGAGCAAACCAAACCAGCGTCAAAGTTTGGTTTGGTCAGAGCAAACCAAACCAGCCGCCTGGTTTGGTTTGGTTTGCTTTTAAATTCAAACCAAACTTGAAAACGCGAACCACGGTTTGTGATGAGTAAACTGTGGTTTGCTATTTTGTTTGGTCGAGCAAACCAAACCAAACCAAACCAGAAAAGTAAACTAGATGTTTGCTCCTGGTTCACTTTTGTACAGGTTAGGTTTGGCCCATCTGTATACCATCAAATTAAAAAAAACATCACGAATTTTTATTCTACCAATCACTACATAATAGTTCAAAAATATACCTGTTCAGCATTCACATATGTAAATAGACGGACAGACTGGCAAACGGGCGAAGTGAAAATAGGGCTTATGTATTTTTTTAACAATTATAATTTTATAAGAAATATCTAATATGGTTTTTTTGTGATCATGAGCATTGATTTAACATTAAGTTTAGTTGATAAACATTACATATGTCGACAAAGATAGAGACAGTTGTTAGATGATTTAAACATTATCATTATTTATCATTACAGGGGAAAAAAGGTTTCCAATTGAGTTCTTTGGTGAAATACGAGCAAACGGGGACTGTTTAAGGACATGTAAAATCATTAAAACGTTTAAATTCTTATTGGTCGTAATGGATCAGAAGATTATCGTACAGTAATGCGTCGTATTTATTAATCTTCGGGAACATTATCACTCTGTATGTTTTGCTAGTTTACTTTTGAAAGTAAAACCATAAGAATTGTTATTTCTTACTTCCGGTTGAAATGAGTGCGAGTAGAGTATTTAGGAGACATTCAGCTAGAATATTGGCAGTGACATTTATGTGCACTCTGCTATTTTGTATTGTGCAATTTGTTTTAAAGTATTCCTTAATTAATCAGAATAGAAAGAACATTGACGATATAGCATCTATACTCACCAAAGAAAATGAAGTAAAGGAAAGTAAAATTTCTGAAGAAAAGGAGAGTGAAATTTCTGAATTTTCTTCAACGAAACAAGAAAAGGCTCCTCGACAATACGGACCAGGTATTTAATACTTTTATCTTTTCTGTACACGTGACTTTTTATTTATATATTTTTTTATCTTTTTGTTTTGCCTGATATTTCCATAATTTGTTGTTTTTAGCTCACCTGGACCGAAGGTGAGCTTTTACCAAAACTTGGCGTCGGTTGTCGTCGTCTGTTAACATTTTTTCAAACGTTGACTTATCCGACACCATTAGTCCAATTGCAACCAAACTTGTTACAGTTGTTTAGTGGCATAATGTGTACGAAACTATCGTTCGGATTTATGGTTAGTAAAAAAACATGGCCGCTGTACCTAAATTAGAACATAGGGGTAAATTGCAATTTTTTTTGCAAATAACTCAAAAACATTCACAGATATCAAAATTCTGGCATAGGATAAAAGTGTTCAGCACTTCAAGATCTAACTGCCCTGAAATTTTCAAGAATATGCAACAACCGATGTAGGATATATTGCCCTTTGTCTGGATTTTTTTTCATTTTTTTCACTCATTTAGCTCTATATCTTATATATCTTATATCTATGCAAGATATTTCAAAAATTCAAACTGCATATGATTACGCACATCCAGATCTACATTTCATGTAATTATGTCAAAGCTGTAAGACCATTTCTATAGGAGTTATTGTCCTTAAAGCGACAGACTATACCGTTTTTCATTACTTTCCCCCTGAATTTTAAAGATTAAGTTGTCTGACACCATAAGATCAACTGCATCCAAACTTGGCACACGTTTTAAATAGCATATATGATACAACTCTATCGTTAACATTTTTATATTTCTAAAAAAAACATGGCCCCCATGACTAAAAATAAAACATAGGGGTAAATTGCAATTTTTTGCTTATTACTCAAAAATGGTTTCAGATATCAAATTAGAAGAACCAAAAGTGATTAGCACCTTAAGATCTACCTGCTGTGAAAATGTAAGAAGATCCAACAATCGGTGTCTGAGTTTTTGCCCTTTTACATATTTTTTGCTAAATTTTGCACTTAATAAGCCCTTTATCTTGAAATATAAACATGATTTTTCAGAAATTTAAATTGCATATAGTTAATCACAATAATACCTACAACTAAAAAGCTTCGCCGAGCGCAGCATGATACGACCGCAACATGTTGAACCCTGTACGTTTTAGGCCCAATATGGATAGTCAATTGCTCTTGACACATGTAGCCCATGTTGGACTGACAAAGGTTTTTGACACATGCAGCTGTTGGTGGACTTTCCACTTACAATTTAGAAGGATTTTTTTTTTGGAAAGGAGATCAAAATTCGACCACAAATTTTCCATTTTGGCCCTAATTACATAATAGGGGGAAAAGTGGGGTATTTGACAAGAACAAACATGCAAACAAAAATTTCAAAATCGGATCATAAGTAAAAAAGTTTCGATTTTGGTCCCTTTTGGCCCCTCATTACATAATAAGGGGAAAAAGGGGGTCGCAAAAATTCATTCTCAATTTAGTATTGCTATTTGACAAGAACAAAAATGCTAATTTTTTTTTTTCAAAATCGGACCACTAATATAAAAGTTTCAATTTTGGCCCCTCATGGCCCCTAATATCATAACGGGGGAAAAGGGGGCCTGCAGAAGTTCATCGGGTTCATTATTTTATTGTAAGAAACATTCTTAACAAAGTTCACAGCAATAAGCCAATTAGAAACAAAGTTATGGTGGAAGCAATAAAATATTTGAATTTTTGGCCCCTTTTGGGCCCCTTATTTCGAAACAAAATAAGGGGGTACTCCCAAAATCAATCCCATTTACCCTGTTATGTCAAGAAACATTAATGCCAAAGTACAAAGCAAAAGGATGACTAGAACTAAAGTTATCGTGGCAACAAACATAAAAGTAGCATTTTTGGCCCCTAATTTCGAAACCAAAACAGGAAGGACCCCGAAAATCAATCCCATTCATCCTTTGATAGTAAAGAATATCATTGTGAAATTTCATTGCATTCGGATTTCTAGAACAACAGTTATCTTGTATACACTAAAGTTAACAGACAACGACGAAAACAGCATCATACCATTATACGTCCGCAATTTGTTTGCGGTGGTATAAAAATGAGTATTTGTGTATTTCAGTTGAGCGATTCAGGCTCCTGGGAGCCTCTTGTTTATTGCGGTTGCTTGTTCGTTTTTTTTTGTAGATACCGCTAGTAAGGGGAGTTTACGTACACAAAGTTTTGCAACTCCGGGCCTACAGGCCTCACTAAAACTTTTGATTGATCGTTGTTTGTTAAATGTCTCGTCGGCGATATCAGCCATAATTGGGACATTAAAAAGTTGCGGTTTAAAAACTTACGTTCAAGTTAATCTAAACGAATAACATAACAATCGGAATTTCTAACACTTAGGAGGTCGTGCAGCATTCAAACACTGAAATATTTTTCTTCTATACGAGAATTCAAGCACTTAAGAGGGCTTACAACATCTTAATTTCCCTGTGGAAAGATTCTACAATGCTATACGCCATCACCCAAGTGCTTGAAATTCCCACGTGGAAAGATTATCCAGGTGTTGTCTTATATTATTTTTTTTTGGTATGCATTTTTTAAATAATTTTGCATCTTTTTAGATCCAGTCTGCTACTCGACTGTTTAGTAGGAGTTTTTCAAATCCGTCCATCCGCATGGATCTATTTTGAATTTAGTAGGTTTCCTCGTTAAAGGAAAACATGAATTCTTCACCGAATTGTTTTCTTGGAAACAGATATGGGAATGCTTTGAAATTTGCCAGGATGGTTTGGTTACAAAATGACACATATGCTTTTTATACCCCGCCACACGAAGTGGCAGGGTATTATGTTATACCCTCAGTTTTTTTCGGTGTCTGTCCGTCCGTCCGTCTGTCTGTCCGTCTGTCTGTCCGTCTGTCTGTCCGTCCCCCGAAGGTTTCCGACCAATAACTTGAAAACGCGTCAAAGGATTTGAAAGATATTTAATACAGCTGTTTAGTACAATAAAATACAGGTCAAGTTCGATTTCCAGCATGATCCAAAAAATAGTTTTCGAGATAGGCCACTTTGAAAAATCAAATTTCATGAAATTTTTAGTTTCCGACCAATAACTTGAAAACGCGTCAAAGGATTTGAATGATATTTTGCACAGCTGATTTTCCTCTCGCAAAAAATGGACCTCGGCATTATAAGCAGCGAATATTTTTGAAAGAACACGAATATGCGCTTACTATTATGTGTATTTTAGTTAATTTATGTATGTACTTTCTCATTTTCTTATATCATATAAGGTTGAGCTAAATTTTCCAATCGTCAACGGCGAACAGGCCCACAGCAGCGCTAAGCTTGTCGGTAAAAGTCCACTAAAGAGCGCCCAGAAACCTGACATTGGGTCAGGCCGCTTTGCCCACAAAGCGACTGGGATGTGTGCCCCAGGTGGTTGAATGGGGGCAGCCCTGACATCGAGAGATGCGGGGTCGTCGACGCGATAATGCGGAAAACCTGACTGCAAAACATAGTTGTGCACCGTGTTGGGAAAAATGTCACGTTCCGTGCACGTTAAAGAACCCTGCTGCAGGTCTCGGTAAGAGTAGGACCCGTAGGATCCCCGTGCAGGAGGCTAAATTTCCCATTCCTACCCATCACTCCTTTTTCCAGTGGCAGTCAAAACTCTTCTATTCGATTGGCCTTGTGTCCCCATTTCCTCCACTTTATCATCATTTCATGTTCATTGTATTACCACATTCACGTTCATCTCCCGGATATAGCCGAAATCTTGCTGCTTGGGAGTAAAGCAATAACTGACTAACTAACCAATCGTCAACGTTCCTTTTCGTGTAGCAACATTCCGTCTGCTCAAGCCTACGGAGTTTGCGTATCACAATTGATTTGTTATTCCAGAGCTTGAAAGAAGTATTGTGACTTCCTTTAATAGATCGTCACGTCTGACAGGAGATTGTTATCACAGGGTTATGTTGCTCCCAGGATGGTATTTGTAAGTCATCATGAGCTTGACGAAAAAGACAGTAATTGTATCCTTGGGATAAGCGTAGATTGATTTGACATAGAGGTTTGTATTGGCATCTTGACCGGATCTAATCTACACTAAATTGATCGTTGACAACGTGACGGATTTCGTAAAACAAGCAGGAACTGTTTTAATACTCTTTCGGGGCACTTTTATTCACTCTCATTAATACTTGAGTTCGCGTTGCTAATAGCTATTTGTTTTTTATGTTGATCTTGTTGTGATGATGTTGTGTTTGTCCTTTCGGATGTACGATAATTGTTGGTCCCTACGGTAATCTTTGCTTCTTTCAGTATAATATGGAGCTGAAAATTCATTTTAGTGACATTGAAATGTAAAATGTCGCGACATCATCGCAATTTTTTCAATGTGTCTTAAATTCTTTATAACTTTACAAAACACATTGTTTACATAAACGGCATCATTTTAATTGTAGGTTGGTTAGAGCCTTTAATACAGCGACTTCAGGAAAATCCCAAGCTATTAGTTATCCCGATGATTGGGAACATTCTTTGGGAATCCTTGTACTATTTTTCCCCCACACGAGATAGCTTTTACAAATACGCACAGAGAGCAATGACATTCGATTTTTTTTTATACCAATCATGGTCTCCTTTCAAAGAAGAGTATTGGAGAACACTGGAACCAACCAAACCATTCAGGTGAGAGTCACTGGAACATCACCAAATAATCATGTTTAAGTCAAAACAACGTAACTAACCAATCAGGTTAAAGTAAACAAAGCGTTAAAAAACAATCAGAAAATAGACACCAGAATGAAATTCACAAATGAAGCCAAAGTCATATATGTGAACTAGTGAGGGTTAGTATAGAGCGTAAATAATTTTGATCGCTAATCTACATGACACAATCTCAATCTGTCAATGGATTTTAAAGCAATGATTAACAATGATTAAACGAATTTAAATAACCTTTGGTTAACTTTTTTGAACTTTGATAGGCGAATCTAGTTTTCTGGTTCGGGTCGATATGCTTGACAAAAATGAAATAGCAAGCCATGGTTCATTTCTTCTGGTTTGAATAGAAAGCAAACTTTACAAGACGACTTGTTCGATTTGCTTTCGATCGAAACAAGCTGGGTTGTCCGATTGGTTTGCTATGAACAAACTGAACGGGTCGTTGGTTTGGCTTACTTTTATCAAAACGAATTGGCGTCGATTGTTAGTTTTGCTTTGACAAAAGTAACTTTCAGTTTATGCTTGTAGACTTGTATTAATGTATTTTTACTAAAGGCCATTCACAAAACTGCTGACTGCGCCTACTGGCCTCTTTTAAGGCTGCTTGTCGTTTTACTTTTATGGTGTTTTTAATTGCCATTTGTTTATGCAGACAAGTGTCGCGAAAACTCGTTCCAAAGTATCTTCTATTACAGATGGTATCAGGTCTGTCTTAGGTATCGACATGTATCAAATTTTTGAATGTTTAACTAGAGTTCAGCATTGTTTTTTTAAAGATTGAGAAAGCGTTGGCTATATCTGACTTTGGTAAGGGTTTCTACTGTGAGTCGTGACACTTCAGGTAAAGACTCTTTATTTTCATTTACCAAAGGTAAGTATTCTAGATTGTGCAAAATATATACCGAGGATTTCGTCACTTTCCGGAAGCTTTGTCTGTGGTCTGTTGTAGGTACATTAGCCTGTCACATCAGTATGTTTTATTTTCTTTTTGTTTTGTGGTTGTATATTGGCCTTTTAGCATGACAAACATGATCTGTGTTATGGGACAGGGTGTTGTGTCCTGGTCGGATTTACACAATTAAATTTGTTCTTTTCTTGAAATTGACTTCAATACTGTCTACTAAACATTAATAAACGACAATGAATCTACCAGGCATAGTGAAATTGATTGTCTGTAACATTGCTGTAATATTGATCTAAAAATAAATACAGATTCAATGTCGTTATAACTTGGAGTGATCTTTTTTTATAGAACTGCAGGTCATCAGGGAAATGTTTTTGCTGTCGATACAAAATTTTTTGCAAAACTTGGTGGATTTGATCGAGGACTGAATGTTTGGGGAGGGATGCAGATGGAAACCATGTTTAAGGTTTGTTAAGGTTTATATCCATGTGCTGTTTGATAAATATAACAAGTCCAGTTTGGTTTGGTATATTCACATGTACTGCATGCAGTCTGTTATAATTGCTGGCCGACTGCTAACAATTGACCACATCATTACGTTAATAGACGTTAAAAGGGTGTAAAATGTTAATTTCATTAAGCCGATTATTAAGTTTAATATTGCTTATAATAATTGATGGATTCCCTTTTCCAGGCATGGGGCGAATTACATTGCAATGTAATGCATTGAATTACCTTTCTTTGAGAAAGTTGCATTGAATTACCATTACCATTACAAGGATTTTGAAAAGAAATGCATTGAAGTACCATTACTTTGGCTAAGTAATGCAAAGAATTACCATTACATTTTTAAGTTCCGTTACTTTGTTTGCAACATCCATCATACATAGGTTAACTCTGTTTTAAATGATTTCTAATAAAACCTTTTAAAAGTCAGAACTTCATAAACTTTTGTACGCTGATACTTGTATGTCTCGGCACAAAAAACAAAACAGAAAAGTAAAAAAAGATGCTAGACGTCTTTTTCAATGAATTTTTTATACACATGTACATCTTGCATGACCAAAACAAATGAATAGAAAAATAGGAGTTAAAAAAATGTATGTTTATAAGTCATATATTAAAGAATATTGTTCATGGTAATGTATTGAAAATATTATTCATAAAAAAATAGAAATATGTTCACAACTCATATAGGCAGATTAGGTCATGAATAGGCATAGTTTGTTGAAAAGCCAGCTTGTGATCTGTACAAAAATAAGATTGTTAATCAAAGCAGTTGTAATATTGAATTAAAAGCATTTAAAAGATTTTATCATTGTGTCAAGGAAGATAACATAGAATTACTGAATGAGGAATATGTCATTTTAGCATATTCTGTTGGGTAATTTGAAATTCATTTGCCAATTCAACTTTCTTGGTTCATAGTCAACTTTCTTCTGTTTAAGATATATATTATAAATAAAAATAAATAATTTAATTAATATTTTTAATTTGAAGCCATTTAATTTTGACAGAAAGGTTGTTTTGACACTCTGATGAAGTTGTTTTAACAACAAAAAGAAAATATTTAATTTTTTTGTGTTTGTATGGCTTCACTTCAAAGTTTTTAGAACAATTTGTTTTTGATTTCATAAACCTGCAATAAAATGTTGACAATGTTACTGTCCCTTCTCCAATTTCACATTTAATAAAAGTAATGCAATGTAATTCATTTGTAATTCATGAATTACATGCATTTTTGAGAAACAATGCATTGAATTACCAGTACATGTAATGCAAAAAATGGTGCATTACACATTACATTGAATTACTTGAAAAAAATGTAATGCATTGCAATGCATTACCATTACACATTTGCATTACCCCATGTCTGCCCATTTCCTATTTCCTGTCATCCACCCAGTCATCCCAGATTAGCGTAGAGGGCGACTTATGATCTTTGAATTCTGTCGTCGGGTGAGTTCTAAGTGAGTGAGTGAGTGAGTGAGTTGGTGTTTTACGCCCGTGCAACGCTATATAGGTTATTTACAGGCGATGAACATGAAAAGGGTGATAAAATGAACATGAAATGATGATGATAAATGAAACATGGGGATGGAATGGGAAACAAAGGACCGGTAAATTTTGAAGAACCACAGGAAAAGGGGAGAGGTGGGTAGGGGCGGAAAATTTAGCCTATGTGGTGCACTACTGGGCGGTCCACAAAGGGGTCTTTTACGTGCATGAAGCGTGGCACTCTCCACACACGTTGGCCCACTATGGTCGGCGGTCAGGGTTTCCGTATTATAGACCTGACAACCCCCGCGGACGAGGGCCACCCTATTCAGCCACCTAGGGTACACACTTGGTCGCTCTGTGGGCTGAGCACTGACCCGATGTCAGAATCCCAAGACCCTTAGTCGCCTCTTACGACAAGCTAGGCTCTGCTGCGGGCCTATTCGCCACCCGGGCCCCGCACGGGACGAGTTCTAAGTGAAAAGAACGACCAATTTGTTTACATGTACACTATGTTATTGAAAAGGGTGCATTCGTTCAAGGGGGTTGTCAGGTCATAAAACGGAAAGACTAACCTTTCACATTATGGATCGAAGACACGAATAAAAAAATTCAGCTACCTTTATTTAAAGAACATGTTTTTCCTTTGATATCTGGTTCAAAATTATGATTAATTCGACAGTTTTTGCATCCTTCTATTTTTCCAAAGAATTGGTATGTTTCGGCGCATTCAAACAAAGGTTAGCTTTTTTGTCTCCTTATTAGTAATATATGTCAGTATCTGACCCAAAAACTTCGCCTTCTGTGTTTTGCTTAATAGTATTATATGCTAAGTAATATGTGTAGTAACTGGATTTGTCAATGCTCTGTTGTCTTTATTGTTCCTCTTCTGAACTGAATAATAAAACAATCCTTGTGAGTCTTGGTCGGCCTGACACATATTGCTAAAACTAAGGCAAAAAATATATATGTCTGTTTCCTGTTACCCTACCTACCTGTTGGGCCCTACCCTAGTGTTAATTGGCATTTTGGAACAAGCACCATTAAAGTTGGTATTGCTTCCCCATTGACTCAATGTAAGATAATTTTGTAAAACAAAATCCTACCTACCTACCCTAATTTTCAAGTGTAGGAAGCAGGAAACAAACATATGTTTTGTTTTGGCCTAATGGCAAGTATCCATCATGAGGTCAGTCATCTTTTCTTCGATGTTGTTTGTTACATCCATCTTCTCTAATAATTCCTCATTGAGGCTTTCTAGTGTGTATTGCTTTTTCCAACAAATCATGAGTACTAAGACTTGTATGGCTATGCTGCCTTTACAAGAGCAACGTCACAAGAACATAGAATATGAAAGGAGACAATACAACATAATACAATGACACAATTTATTTCCAACATTTAATTTTCATTTATAGGGGGATATCCGTTTGTTCCTCTACAGAATCCCATCCTAATTTTATTTTAGTATGTCATGTGTGGAGGTGATATGGAGATAATCCCATGCTCTCATGTCGGGCATGTTTACAGATCATCCCTTATATGGAACAAGGAACTAGACCCAGGCAGCATCAGTAACCAGTATAGAATAGCAGAAGTCTGGATGGATGAGTATAAACACTTGGTATTCAAACGGAAAGGAAACTACACGGTATGTAAACTATACTGGTAGTATAAATACTTAGAATTCGAACAGCGAGGGAATTCAAAATTTCGATAAGAAGCAAGCAGATGAGGGATACATTCATTGTATATATCTTGTACACTATACAATGGTGCAGATTAAAAGGGGAAAGGGTAACCTGCATATATCATATAATTTTTAGCTAGATTTGAAATCACTAATGCATGCGGGGACAAGCCCCCCAAAGGGTAAAGATCCGTCGGTAATGTAATTACTTTAATACGAGTCGATATTACCTAACGAAACATTATATTCAACGTGTCGTCCCGTGCGGGGCCCGGGTGGCGAATAGGCCCGCAGCAGTGCCTAGCTTGTCGTAAGAGGCGACTAAGGGTCTTGGGATTCTGATGTCGGGTCAGTGCTCAGCCCACAGAGCGACCAAGTGTGTACCCTAGGTGGCTGAATAGGGTGGCCCTCGTCCGCGGGGGTTGTCAGGTCTATAATACGGAAACCCTGACCGCCGACCATAGTGGGCCAACGTGTGTGGAGAGTGCCACGCTTCATGCACGTAAAAGATCCCTTTGTGGACCGCCAAGTAGTGCACCACATAGGCTAAATTTTCCGCCCCTACCCACCTCTCCCCTTTTCCTGTGGTTCTTCAAAATTGGCCGGTCCTTTGTGTCCCACCCCATCCCCATATTTCATTTATCATCATCATTTCATGTTCATTTTATCATCCTTTTCATGTTCATCGCCTGTAAATAACCTATATAGCGTTGCACGGGCGTAAAACACCAACTCACTCACTCACCCCATATTCAACGTGTCGCAGCCATTGTTTTTTCGTTAGACCTTTTATTGATTTATAAGTATTATTTATTTCAATAAAAATGAACCAATTATACAAATCTCATTTTCAGTACAAAATTGGAGATGTTACTGAGAGAAAGAAGATAAGAGAAAAGAACAACTGTAAATCATTTCAATACTTCCTGGACCATATAAGGGAGATAATTCATTTTTATATTCCTGAAAATTTGAAGGCTTCGGGTGCTGTAAGTTTTTTTTTTTTGGCTCGTGAGAAGTTTTTACAGACAATTTACAATATTCGATACTTTAAGAAAAATATCGAAGTTCTATGAATTGTACAATGAAAGTTTTCACAAACATAGAATTTTATTTAGTTTAAGATGAATTAAAAGGTGTTTTTGACATTTATGTACAATTAAGGGGGAACTTGCAGGTGATAACATGACAAGCAAAAAATGAATTTAAACTTGCCATTCAACTTAATACTTAAAGGTGTTCAAGATTTTGAAATTCCATTTAAAAATATCATAATGATATATTCTTAACTTTGTTTTGATATTAAAAGCATTAAAACTATTTTTTCTTTATTATGTTTGTTTCATTTTATAAAATTTTATTCGAACCTAACGGATTCTCATATTTCTGCATTTTGACAAAGGGAGATAATTTATGTCTAGATTTGCCAATTTTGACCAATTTTGACATATTTTTGTATTTATTTGAAAAACTAACTCAGAAGCACCCCCTTTTCTTCATATCATTTTAAAGCAATATAACAGCCCAATATAATATAAAAAATTACTTTCTATTGAATAGATTTTTAAAAAATTAGAAATTTCCTTTAAAATAATGTACTTTCTTTAACATTTCAATGTAAAAAAGCCAACCTTCAGGAGCATGTCATTTTCAAATTGGATTTTCAAAGTGTATCTCTTGATGTGTCTATGAACAAATTTTAAAGAAAATCTATTGACAGGAAACTTTTGGTGTTTGGTGCAAGTACCCCCTTAAATATTTTTTTCAACAATTATTTACTTTGTAGACTTATATCTTTCTTGATTTCCATTGTCTAACAAGACAAGATTGGCACACAAAACAGGGGTAACACAAAATCAATCTAATTAAATCTTCTAAGGAAAGTAACATTACTATGAAGCTTCATAGCATTTGGTCAACAAACACAAACGTTTTTGTGGGAACGAAGAAAAAAGTCGATATTTGTCCCTTTTAGGTTCCTATTTTCTGAACGATAAGAAGGTAAAAATGTATAAAATTTTAGAAGTTTTTAGTTATATATTGAATATGATATTTTATGATGTACAGAGTGTAAAGCAGGCGTCAGCTAACAATCCAATTTATAATGTTGTTTGTGTATATTTCAAGGAGTAGCCTCTCAGCAGCAGTATTTGAATCAAACATATTGAGGAATAAAAAATAAACGTTTCAAATAAAAAGTACAGTAAGTTAAAAAAAAAAAAGAGGAAGCCGAACCCAGTACCGACGATATAGACCGTGTACAATAGTTTTATAATCTTATTATTGTTCATTGTGATTTGTAGCTCATTCGTCCTGGTAACTATCTATGTCTACATGTCTGGACTGGTAAAGCACTGCACTTAGCAATATGTGAATGGAAAGGAAAATGGCAGGTAAGAATTGTTTACCAGTAATTATTAGAGGGTTATGGATATAATTTTGTTCGGCTTTTAGCTGTATTAGAGCTCATGCTATCACTTGGCGTCCTTCGTCTGTCGTCGTCTGTTGACAATTTTTTTTTCAAAAATCTTTCCCTCTGAAAAACAGAATTTAATGAAACTTGGTATGAATGATCCTTAGGGTGTCCTGCATTAGACTTTGATTTTTGATCCGTCAAAAACATGGCCGCTGTTACTAAAAATAGACTAGGGTGGGTCAGACTACTGTTTTGGCTTGTAAATCAAAATGTATAAGAGATAGATGAAATCTGATGCCACTTTACTGCATCAGCATCAAAAGTTCTACAAAAGTCTCCATTTGGTCCAAGTTCTCTTACAGGTGAAATACAAATGACAACAAAGTTCCAGACAATGAATTTTGCTACGCCTGACGCGCGTTTTGTCTATTCAAGACTCACCAGAGGCGCTCTACCAAAAATATAAAAAAGCATTTTTTCATGTTTTTGCCCTATAGTATGAAAACTTTTGCAGATTCAGAAAAGCTGTTGCTTGCTTAAATGTTCAGTTCATTTACCTCTACAAAAGTCTCCATAGGGTCTAAGTTGTAAGATGACCTCTTATAAGGGTTACAGCCCCTAAAATAAAGTTTTTTCATGCTTTTTTGCCTATGAAATGAAAACTGTAATTTTAACATATTTTATTGTCAAACAAACTAAGACAAAGGGATAGGACACAAGTTCTACAACTTAAAACGTCTTCTCCCATGAAAACTATAGCAGATAGAGAGAAGCTGTTGATTGCCTAAATGTTCAGCTCATTTAGCTTTAAAAGTCTCCATAGTGTCGAATTTGTCAGAAGACCCCTTATAGGGGTACGGCCCCTAAAATGACGTTTATCATGTTTTGGTCTAAAGAACAAAAACTATAGTAGATAGAGAAAAGCTGTTGCTTGCTTAAATGATCAGTTCATTCAGCTTCAGAAAAATCTCCATAGGGTCAAAGTTGTAAGATGACCTCTTATAGGGATTACAGCCCCTAAAATAACCTTTTTTCATGCTTTTGGCCTATGAAATGAAAACTATAGCAGATATAGAAAAGCTGTTGCTTGCTTAATTGTTTACCTCATTAAGCTTTACAAAGGTCTCCATAGGTTGGAAGTTGGCAGATGACCCCTCATAAGGGTTACAATCCCTTAAAGGTAAAGAAAAGTGTTTTTGGCTTATAGAATGAAAACTTTAGCAGATAGAGAAAACCTGTTGCTTGCTTAATTGTTAAGCTCAACAATAATCTCCATAGGGTGGAAGTTGGCAGAAGACCCCTTATAGGAGTTAAAGCCCCTTAAAGGTGAAAAATAGTGTTTTTGGCTTTTAGAATGAAAACTATTGCAGATAGAGAAAAGCTGTTACTTGTTTATACATTCAGCTCATTTAGCTCTACAAAAGTCTTCATAGGGTTGAAGTTTTCAGATGATTCCTTATAGGCGTTATGGCCCATAAAATGACGTTTTTCATGTTTTGGGTCTTCAGCATTGTAGATAGAGAAAAGCTGTTGATTGCTTAAATTTTCAGCTTATTCATCTCTGTAAAAGTCTTTATAGGGTCGACGTCAAGACCAGTTTAGCGATTCAGGCATTGCAATCGGGTTTTGAATATTTTTTTTCTGTGTAATTCCTTTTTTGCCATTACTTTGTGTCCGCCGTCTACAGTCCGTCCCGTCAACTTTTATAAATCTTCTTTATAAATCTTATAAATCAACTTTGTAAAATGCAACCAGTGTGTCTATCGATTTTTAGCTCACCTGGACCGAAGGTGCATGTGAGGTTGTACCATCACTTGGCGTCTGTCGTCGTCGTCTGTTAGCACTTTTTCAAACGTTAACGTGTCCGACACCATAAGTCCAATTGCAACCAAACTTGGTACAGTTTTTAAGTGGTATTATGTGTACAAAACTATCGTTCGGATTTTAGATTCGTAAAAATATGGCCGCCATGGTTAAAAGGGGTTTATTGCAGTTTGTTGCAAATAACTATAAATTGGTGACAGATATCAAAATAAAGTGTTCAGCACTTCAAGATCTACCTGCCCTGAAATATTTAAGAAGAACTAACAACTGATGTCGGAGTTATTGCCCTTTATCTGGATTTTTACAAAAATGTTCACTTATTTTGCCCTATATGTTGAAAACTATACAAGATATTTCAAAAATTTTAATTGCATATGATTGAGCACATCAAGATCTACATTTCATGTAATTAAGTCAAAGCTGTAGGACCATTTCTTTTAGGAGTTATTGCCCTTAAAGCGATGAAATTTACAATTTTTCATTACTTTTCCCCTGAATTTCAAAGATGAACTTGTCTGACACCGTAAGATCAACTGTATCTTAACTTGGCACACTTGTCGAATAGCATATATGCTACAAATCTATCGTTCGGAATTATGATTCGTCAAAAAACATGGCCGCCTTGGCTAAAAATAGAATATAGGGGTAAATTGCAGTTTTTTGCTGATAACTCAACAAGAGGCTCCAAGGAGCCTGAATCGCTCACCTGGTCTTGATGTTGACCCTATACTTTTGTAGAGCTAAATGAACTGAACATTGAAGCAAGCAACAGCTTTTCTCTACCTGCAATAGTTTTCATTCTAGGCCAAAAACACCATTTTTAACCTATAAGGGGCCATAACCCCTATAAGGAGTCATCTGACAACTTCGACCCTATGGAGAATTTTGTAAAGCTAACTGAGCTGAACATTTAAGCAAGCAACAGCTAATCTCTATCTGCAATAGTTTTCATTCTGTTGGCCAAAAACATGAAAAATCGCTTTTTTCAGGGGCCGTAACCCCTATAAGGGGTCATCTGACAACTTTGACCCTATGGAGAATTTTGTAGAGCTAAATGAGCTGAACATTTAAGCAAGCAACAGCTAATCTCTATCTGCAATAGTTTTCATTCTGTAGGCCAAAAACATGAAAAATCACTATTTTCCAGGGGCCATAACCCCTATAAGGGGTCATCTGACAACTTCGACCCTATGGAGAATTTTGTAAAGCTAAATGAGCTGAACATTTAAGCAAGCAACAGCTAATCTCTATCTGCAATAGTTTTCATTCTGTAGGCCAAAAACATGAAAAATTGCTATTTTTCAGAGGCCGTAACCCCTATAAGGGGTCATCTGACAACTTCGACCCTATGGAGAATTTTGTAGAGCTAAATGAGCTGAACATTTAAGCAAGCAACAGCTAATCTCTATCTGCAATAGTTTTCATTCTGTAGGCCAAAAACATGAAAAATCACTATTTTTCAGGGGCCATAACCCCTATAAGGGGTCATCTGACAACTTCGACCCTATGGAGAATTTTGTAAAGCTAAATGAGCTGAACATTTAAGCAAGCAACAGCTAATCTCTATCTGCAATAGTTTTCATTCTGTAGGCCAAATACATGAAAAATTGCTATTTTTCAGAGGCCGTAACCCCTATAAGGGGTCATCTGACAACTTCGACCCTATGGAGAATTTTGTAGAGCTAAATGAGCTGAACATTTAAGCAAGCAACAGCTAATCTCTATCTGCAATAGTTTTCATTCTGTAGGCCAAAAACATGAAAAATCACTATTTTTCCGGGGCCATAACCCCTATAAGGGGTCATCTGACAACTTCGACCCTATGGAGAATTTTGTAAAGCTAAATGAGCAAAACATTTAAGCAAGCAACAGCTAATCTCTATCTGCAATAGTTTTCATTCTGTAGGCCAAAAACATGAAAAAATGCTATTTTTCAGGGGCCGTAACCCCTAGAAGGGGTCATCTGACAACTTCGACCCTATGGAGAATTTTGTAAAGCTAAATGAGCTGAACATTTAAGCAAGCAACAGCTAATCTCTATCTGCAATAGTTTTCATTCTGTAGGCCAAAAACATGAAAAATCTTTATTTTTCAGGGGCCATAACCCCTATAAGGGGTCATCTGAAAACTTCGACCCTATGGAGAATTTTGTAGAGCTAAATGAGCTGAACATTTAAGCAAGCAACAGCTAATCTTTATCTGCAATAGTTTTCATTCTGTAGGACAAAAACATGAAAAAACGCTATTTTTCAGGGGCTGTAACCCCTGTAAGGGGATATCTGACAACTTCAACCCTATGGAGACTTTTGTAGAGCTAAATGAGCTAAATATTTAAGCAAGCAACAGCTAATCTCTATCTGCAATAGTTTTCATTCTGTAGGCCAAAAACATGAAAAATGGCTATTTTTCACCTATAAGGGGCTGTAACCCCTATAAGGGGTCATCTGACAACTTCGACCCTATAGAGACTTTTGTTGAGTTAAATGAGCTGAACATTTAAGCAAGCAACAGCTAATCTCTATCTGCAATAGTTTTCATTCTGTAGGCCAAAAACATGAAAAAATGCTATTTATCACCTTTAAGGGGCCGTAACCCCTATAAGGGGTCATCTGACAACTTTGACCAAATGGAGACTTTTGTAGAGCTTTTGATGCTGAATCAGTAGCGTGGCCTCAGATTTCCTCTATCTCTTATACTTTTTGATTTATAAGCCAAAAACAGTAGTCTGACCCCCCTAGTCTATTTTTAGTAACGGCGGCCATGTTTTTTAACGGATCAAAAATCAAAACACAAGTTTGGTGCAGGACACCCTAAGGATCACTCATACCAAGTTTCATTAAATTCTGTTTGGTAGTTTCAGAGGAGAAGATTTTTGAAAAATTGTTAACAGACGACGACGACGACAGACGACGACGGACGCCAAGTGATGGTAATAGCTCACATGGACCTTCGGTCCAGGTGAGCTAACAATGTTTACAGATATCAAAATTGTGCAAAAATCAAAAGCGATCAGCATATTTAGATCTACCTGTCCTGAAATTTTGAAAAAAAATCAGACTTCTGATGTGGGAGTTATTGCCCTTTTCTGTAATTTTTGCCAAATTTTGCAGTTATTAAGCCCTATATCTTGAAAACTAAACAACATATTTCAGAAATTTAGATTGCTTATTGTTAAGCACAATAATATCTACATAATATGTGTATATGTGTAGTTCAGGTGAGCGATTCAGGCTCATAGTAGCCTCTTGTTTATTTGATTGACAACAGTTAACAATGGTTTATTGATTGTTCATTGCTTAATGTTCTTTCGGTGATATAACAGACACCATCATGACACGATCAAGCTGTTACATCTAACTTATATATAAATATTTATACCACTATGTCATAAAATGTAACGAGATACCCTGCACTAATCATGCTTTATCAGTAGATAAAGCTAAATTCCTGAAAGACCCCCCTCATTAATTATCATAAACTTTCATTAAGCACCCTCTACAGTCCCGTGGTATAAATCAGTTATCCCCCATCGGGCATCCGCCCTCAGGGGAATAACTAACACATAACCAATTCATAGGACCGAAAATATAACTAAAAATATTTCCTAATAATACTAGTAAATAAAATCAAATATTAAATAAAGGTTAGAACAAAAGTACAGAACTTGGAGAATCAATCTTAAACGTTCATGAGAAAAGACAACACAAGGAAAACAAACCGGAAATAATTAAGAACACAATGTCTTGGTTCAGGCATTTCATAAGAAATGGTGAGTTAAATCAGGTGTTGTGGCGCGAAAAACTTCACCCTTCCATTGCAATGTTTGGATCATGTAGTTCCGCAAAACACAATACTGTTTGAAGACATAAGGGTGGTGAGGTGATCATTTTAGTACCCAAAAAAAAAGCTACGCCGAGCGCAGCATGATACGACCGCAACAAGTTGAACCCTGTACATTGGAGGCCCAATATGGATAGTCTATTGCTTTGGTCACATGCAGCCCATGGTGGACTTACAAAGCTTTTTGACACACGCATCCTGTTGAGGACTTTAAAATGCATATTTGACACATATATTTTTACATTAACATTTAATAGAAGAATAAAAATATTTCTATATTCATTAACATTTTTGACACGTTTAAGTTCCTTTTGGCCCTTTTTCTAAAATTGTAAGGACCACACACTCCAAATGCAATAAAAAGCTTTCTTTAGGGATATAATAGAGATATTTAAACGTCATAACAATTGGCTGGCCAACTACAGCTAAATTTCTTGTGTAAAACCATTTGCCTTGACCAACTTTTAAAAATGGCGTTTTTTGCCCCTTCGACCCCTTAAATCTTAAAAACAATAAGTGATATTGCAAATCTGATGATTCCGATGCAAAAAAAGGTTTTGAAAACCGGACAACAACCAGCCAAACACTGATCAAAACTATCGCTAACCATTTCATGTAACACAAGTTTGGATTTTTCACCAGGGGCTGACAACGAAGAAATATTTTTTAGGGATCGTATGAGACGTATTTTCTTATAAACTTGGTCTAATAGGAGTTTACGGAGGTAGCGGTGTCGAATCAAAAACGATATTAGTTTGGCATTAACATATATACAAATGTAAACATATTAAAGAGAATTCAACAGACTCAGAATAGTTTTAAGTTTGAAAAATAATTCGAAGTATAGATATGATAGTTAATTGTTTTAATTAGTGTTTGACTGGTCTGCTGTACTGAGATGATCACCTCAATATCCCTATTGTGTCTCACAACTATGTTGTGTTCTATGGTCATTACCGGATCCTAAGATCGCAATGGAAGAGGGAGGTTTGGCGCCATAAAACCTGGTTTAACCCACCATTTCGTTTGAAATGCCTGTACCAAGTCAGGACCATTGCGATCCACCAGTTCTCCGGTATGACTGATTCGTTTTTGTCATTTTCTCTGGACTATGAGATTGATCATTCAAGTTCGGTAGTTTTGTTATTACCTTTATTGAAAGCAAAAAACAAGCCAACTTTTAGAAAATTGATAATTAATTCATACGGGATCGACGACCATGACTGGAGTCACTAATAATCATGCCCTATCATTTTGTGACGCAAGCCATGTTGATGGCCGGAAGAAAGTATGTTAAGACTTGAATCTATGCAGTCAACACTCTAAGGTTCTACAACAGGCATAGGTTGATCTTAGTCAAAAAATTTTGAGCTATTGTACTATGCTCTTCATGAACAGTGTATCAAATCTTTGGGTAGAGCACACATCTGATGAGTCTTGAATAGAAAATGGTCAGCCGTAGCAAAATTTATTGTCTGGAACTTTATTGTAAATTTGACCTGTGTTGCCAAATATTTGAAAGCTCTATAAATATAGCATTGTCTGTTTGCTTACTCTTTTCTTAGAAGGTTAGATAAGTCCGACACTGTGACGAACAGAAACTTACCCCTAAAAATGACGGTTCATAAAGAAATCCTGTCTGAAACAAATCAAAACTTCAACAAATTCCGGATTGCCAGTTGTTCAACTGCGCTTTTACCCCAAACAGATATCATTGCATCTAATAAAGATATACCTTCAATTTACAGTTTTGGGAATGGTCACAAGATGAAGAGGTTAGATGTGGAGAATCTTGTATGGACGCGGAGATTAAAGTACCAGTACATAAAGCTTGTAGTTTCAAGAGAATCGTTCGATGGAAATATAACAAGGTATATTCTAGCACGATTCTTCAAAATCACCAGTTTGTTTAATATATTGACATTGGATATTATACTCTTCCTTTGTATGAACTTTGGACCACCTTCCAATAGAATATAATGCGATGTGGAATAAGTGTACGCAAAACAGCCCACAATCAATCAGAAAAACCACAATGGACAACCGCCAGCAGCCTTCAATGAGGCCAATAGGCGCTGCTCGCAAGACTTGTTCTCGAAATGTTTAGGTTCAAAATCTCCTCAATTACAATAAGTTATATAGAAAAGGCCAAAATGAGCAAATATTTGTTTAAGAAAAATTCTCCAAATCATTTTTTTCTATAATATCGAAGGTAATGATAAACAATATAGTTGGAAAAAAATATGGGGTAACCAGCTATTTTAGTCTACATTTCAAATCCGCAATTTTGGGGTCTACTTTCCCATGAATTATCTTGGGATTCGAAAATATTGCATTTAGTAATATATTGGTGTTGAATTTGTTTATAACTTATTTTATTTTGAATGAGTTTCAATAAAGAAAACCGTTTCAAAAAAAGTAAACAGGCCCTAATGGGGCATTCGAGTGTCAAAAGTTCGAAAGGGCAACGACAAAACCGGTAAACACGAACAAGAACAGCACGAAGAAACATAAAACACAAAATCAACCGAAAGGAAATCAACAACGCGAACTCAAGTCGTAACAAGTTTGATTTTTTGTCATTTACAACTGCCCTTTTACGTTACATTATATATACAGCATGGACGTCATTCAGAATTTGCCATATGAAGGAATCGATAATGGCGACAAAGTATAGAAAGCTGACCGTGGAAGGAAGTGGCAACGGATTCGCGACCGTATGACCGCCGTGTACATGGACACAAAGCAGGTCCATGGGGAGTTTACATGTTGAGAATGATTTGCGTCGACGGACTTGCAGTGTACCATCATGCTTCAAATTCATGGCACACATTTTCAGGAGAGCCAATACTTTGGTCTTCTTTACTGCCCAATAGCACCAAAATTAAATCCTAGTATAATAATTAAATCCTAGTATAAATAATATAATTTGTAAATTTATTTTACAGGATAACACCTTGCAGCACCTCGACAGTGGATTGTGTTTAACAGCTGTTGACTACTTCAACTTAACGATGGCAGAATGCAAAGGAGATAATTCACAGATATGGCACTGGAATAGGACGTGACATACTTAAACATATCCCTACTGAAGAGCATAAAATAAATAAATAATAAAATCGTGATGTGACATTTTCTTTAAATATTTATAAATATCGGCTAATGGTCCTGAGGTTTAGGCTCAATGCCTTTTTCTGAAGATGATTGTACTCTTAGACGACTGGTATTTCTCTTTTAGTCATTGTTATCATTAAGGTAATTATCAAATAACAGAACTTAAGGATCTCTTTCAAATGTCAAAGTCAAAATGGCAATGGTCTTTAGTTTATTGATTAATTGTTGTCTGCTTACTTTCCGGTCACCGATATTTCAGCCATCATTAGGACATAAGTCGTCGAACGATCGTAGATAAAGCAAAAAGGTATGAATAGATAAAGAAAGAAGCAAATATAAAAAAATGAAAACATTATTGTGATTTTCAAAAAACCGGTATCACTTTAAATAGCTCGACAGGTAGCCTTTCAGGTAACACTTCTGACCTACATAATAGTAAAATGACCTTTCAAATAGCTTTCTGTCCCAGATTCCCAGTCTAATTTTGGCAGGTGTCCAAAGAAGTCAGGTGTGAAAACAGGTTTCCATAGACTAGTATATTTAACGTTCTATTGTTCATGATGTTATTATCAATTGAAAACTAAATTGTGAATTTACCTATTAGAGAAAATCGGATAAGGAACATTAAATAAAGTAATGTTTCACTTAAGATACTTAACTCGACATAAGGTATGCTTTCTTTTGTCTTTCTTATGTCACTTAGTGCTGTAATAAAATTTGAATTATCGTTCTTTGGATGTTTATTTGTTAAACATTAAGTCAATTACTTAAGTTTAAAGTACATTTAGCAAAGAGTAGAATTTGTTTCCCTTGCTTTTAGATATGCCCTCTTTTGGTGATGGATACGGAATTTAAAATGATATTTCAGTTCGTTGAATAGTGAAAACAATGTTAAGCTGTGATTAAGAGATCTAAACTATAGAATAACTATTCTATAACGAATATTCACTGCAAAAAATAAGAATTTGTGTACCGCTAGAAGAGTTTATTTATTGTTACACAGTTTATAAAGAAGAACGAAAAGTATATAAAAAGCATATATATATTTACACTAAGTAATTGATTAAATATAATAATCTTTCCAAAAAAAAGAAGTTTGCTCGGTTCCGGAACATATATTTTACTTGTTACAAATTACAATGTAAAGTGTACTCATTTGCAGTGGGGTGCGAATATTTGATGTTTTGAATGTGCGTGTGGCCCTGGAATAAAATAACATTAGACAACAAACAACTCTCATGAGCTCTTTAATACAGAGGTTTATGTTGTTCATGAAGACACATATAAGCCGCAATTATTATAATAACAAAATCCGCAATGGAAAACAATCAATGACTTGATTATCTTAATCAGTAGTCTATGAACAGTTTATGAAATAGAGTTACCAATGGGGAATCCACATGTTATAATTCCGAAAAGGCAAAAACAAAACTATGATAAAAACTTACGAGAATAGGACAAAGAAACAGACCGCATCTGTGGCGGGCGGATCCAGAAATTCTCATATGGGAGGCGCCCTCCCAAGTTAAATAAGTCGTGACAGGACTGAAATCTATGAAACATGATAAATGTTAAATTGATTGAAAAACCTTTCAAGATGCCTTTCGAAAGGGAGACACCATATAAAAGATAAAATTGTGTTTCAATGCTAGTGAATGTACTCCAGTGTTTGTACAGTCAACTGAAGATCTTCGGATATTACCGTATTTTAAATCTTTGCAGTTGAAAATCTGTGTGACTGTGTCAGCTCAGGTTCTTGGGTAACCTTATGTGTTGCAAACAAACTAAATTCGTGTTAAAACATGGGTCGAGTTGAAAAATGATCGATTGGCTACTGACCAGAGTTTGTCTTGTCTGCCGGGCCAACCCGCATCTACACAACATTCGGAGAGAATCAAAGCTGTACTTCGTCAGTCGACAAAAGGCAGATGAACGAGGCCACAATCGGAATATGTTTGCCCTTCCCGTTGCTACACTTTTGAAATATTCAATTTCTCCGAGCATCATTTTCCTCTCATTTAAGAAGGCGATTAGGATTTTACATGATACTTTGGTGACATAATCCTTTGCATATTAATTTCCTGTTGTTATACATACCAGTACCGGTACTGTTGTAAAATTTTGGTTTTGATGTTTGTAAAGAATTGTGACTTGATATATGGAATATAAAGGTAACAACAAAATTACCGAACTGGGATGATCAATCTCATATATCCAAGAACAAAAGACAAAAAAAAGGCAAAGACAATGATTAGACTTTTTATAGCTGTAATGCGTAAAAATGCCTGTTTTGCTCTTACAATCCTAGTCTGATATAAGCCTGGTTGCTAACAGCACCTGATGATTTTTTAACATCAGAAAAAACATACATGTAACTCTTCTTGTAAACAACAAAATGTCTAAAGCAATATCATGGAAGGAATTCGAAATAGAATCGACAAAGATCTATAATACCAGTATATACATTTATGTTCCGATATATATATAGAAACTAATTAGGATAAAAAGTCTTCTTCCTTTGTTAATATTTCTAGTGTTTATCATTCATTTTTTCTTTTATTTACCCCTGCGGTTTCCGTGTGGCGATTAGACCCACAGCAGCGCTAAACTTGTCGGTAACAGTCCACTAAAGAGCACTCAAGAAACGTGGCATCGGCTCGGGTTGCTTTGCTATAATGTGGAACCATAGTAGGGCACCATATTAGGAAAAATTCCACGTTCCTCGCGCGTTAAATAACATTGTTGCAGGTCTCGTGAAGAATAGGATATCCATAGGAGGTTAAATTGCCAGTAAATGCCATCACTCCTTTTCCCGTGCAACTTGCAAGTCAAAACTCTCCTCCCCGACTGGCTTTGTGTCCCCGTTTCCCTCACTTAGTTTTTTTTTCGATTTTCTTGATAATAGTAAGTTTTGCAATTTTTATAAAATTATAATGTATTTTTAGAATTCACTTATAAATTGTTTAGTTTTTTACCCGTGCAAACGGTGAAATTTAGAACTTACAAATTGGAGTTGTAAGTACTTAGAAATCATCTAGTAAATTATTCGAAGTTACGTCCATGATTTGCTTATCTACAATTTTGCAAATCACTTTTTTTATATAGCAAAAATCAATTGATTATCATAGAATCTATCGCTTGCGTGGGTTAACAAAAGGCCCCCCTTTTTATGTCACTTCCAATTGAAATCAGTAACACACAATCTGGCGAAACAAGTTCTATACATGTACAATTGTTATTTAAATTAATAGCTTGAAGACCGATAAGAATGGTTTATCGTACCACGGCTGCGACGATTCGATTCGACAATTAAATGATCAGTTTAAATGGTCAAGTAGCTAATTTTCACTTTTCTATTGTTATTCAAATATTAAAAATTGTTATGCGATGTACAAAAACTGGTTTGTTCGGTCTATTTGAATAGTCGTGATTTGCCAGCTAAGTTAAATACTTGCATCTATAACGAGTAGTAGAAAAAAACTAATTGAAGGATACAAACCAAAAGCTTTCACGAAAAGTGGTAGGCGCCCAATCGAGAGAAGATTACTGCAATTTGCTACTAACAAAGTTTTGCTTTTATAAACCAATAAAAAAAATGCAAAGTTACCGTTCGCAAAGCAACGGATGTGCTGCACTTACCTTTCAAAAGCGCCAGAGTTTAGTTTTCGTTCCGGCGTGAGTTCGAACGATAAATGACAACAAAGTTCCAGACAATTAATTTTGCTACGCCTGACGCGCGTTTCGTCTATTCAAGATTTATCAGAGGCGCTCTACCAAAAGATTGAAAATGCCAAACATTATATGAATATGAAGAGCTCAGCATAGAACAATTAAACCAAAAATGTTGAACAGGGAACCAAATTATGACAAAGACCAAAATATTATGTCTGTGGAAGGAAAACTCTTAGAGTTTTGGCATTTTTTTTTAAATTTAAGCGGATGATTTTAATGCTTTGGTATTCTTCAACACAAAAGTGTTGATTACGGAGCGGGATAACCCAAGGAATTAAAACTCCACCAGTGGTGCTTACCGTCACGGATGTTAGAAATAAAAAACACAACTAAGTTCTAGATAACAACTTTTGCTAATCGTCTATACAAGATTCATCGGTGGTACTCTGCCAAAAGATTAAAAATACCGAACATTAATTTAAGAATTGAATGTTTGTATTTTGATGTTTCGTTGACATGTAAACCGCTGACCGTAGCACATTTTTAATGAAACGCACTAGCACTTCATGTTAAAAATGTGGGACCACGGTCAAGGGTTTTAAATGGCTTTGCCGATGAAACTTCAAAATACAAACATGAGGCAATTGATATTTCTTCTAGTTATGCAGGTCGATTACCTTAGGGTATTATCCAGTTGATTAGATTTCAGAGGTAGTATACCGACTGACTAGGGAGTTTTTGGGGTTTTGTTTAAATATTTTTTTTTTTATTTCAAACTTTTATTTCCGAAAGATACAATGTGGCATATAAAATATAATATCACAGATTGAGTCATTGGATCATCAATAAGAAGTAAATCATTATACACAATGAACAAGGCAATGCAGTTTCATATGTAACAAAACATCCTTTTTTACATTTAGATATCTGAAAGAAACAATTGAATGAAACTATAACTTTAGCATTGAATAGGAATCGTATGTCTTGTAGTTTACACAATGGTTAAAAAGGTTCTATATAAACTTAATAACCAACTGAATATCATCATCAATGTTACAGAATAAATCAGTTAAACACCAGAATTCTACAAAATCAACTTCAGACATTTTAATAAAATCTGACATAATTCTTGACTGGGGAGTTTAAACGTCGTGATTACAACTTGTATGAGGTCTGCAGTGACCTGATGGATATTTATAGTCGCGACTAGGGGAAAGCCCCTCTGCGTCGACTATTACACTCGCTATGTGCCATGGGTCGTCCAGCCCATGACACACCACCGCCAGTGTTAGCTGCTCCAGAGTATCCTTTGTTGTCGCTGGAGCAGGGCCCGTCTTCCACCACGGGGAGGTACTGGTCGGAATTCTGGAAGACTTCTGCAGTGACGCGCAAGTTTTCCATTTTGAGAAGTAATAAATATTTCTCATATATATGGTATACGAATCTAATTGATTTGCAAATGTTGATTACAGTTTTATAAAAATAGTGCAAAAATACATTTTGCGTATAACCTTTAATGAACTTCAGTATAGCATGGATAAATGTATCAATTTATTTCATTTTATTATCGATAAAACTAATATAAGCTTAATAACAAGGGAGGGTATTTCTAACTTTCTGCTCCTCGTAATGTAAGTCTAACGTATGTTACTTAACTTATCAAGAAAACCATGCAAAGAGCGACAATTCAAATTTGATTATAGCATTTTGTTACGTTAGGAAGACAAAAGAAAGCATGCCTTATGTAGTGTTATGTACCTTAAGTGATACATTACGTAAAGGAGACTTTCTTATCCGATTTTCTCTATTATGTATGATCTAACTGAAAAGTTGTATTTATTAGTCTAAACGTTGCACAATATATTTAATTTGGTCTTTAAAATCAAAATTATAGAAAAAAGATCAGTTTCTAAAAACAAATAAATAAATTGTGGAGACAGAGTTATTGTGTTGCTGAGTGTTAGATTATTATAAAAGTAATATTATTTTTAAAGATTTATTTCTCACTATGTTGATATGGTACCTATAATGCATGTGAAATGCACATGGAACATGTGCAATGTAAAATAAATATGCATTAATCTCAAGTTTATCCTAATAAAAGATTTAGTTTGTCAAATTCTATAGAACACAATAGGTTAATTCACAAGTTACTTTTGAATAGTTCAACTCCGGAAATGGCTAGAATTTTCATGTGTTGCTTAAAAACCTTAATGTCTTTGATTCTATAGAATAGGTTCAAAGAACCCAAACTATGTTGCAAAATGTCAAGTTGATGTCCCATTTTTGCCTGTTTTCACCATTTTTTGTAGATTTCCAAATATGACAATTGCAATAAAAATCGAAATCATGTGCATGCACTTTTTATGATATCACAAAATTTTTGTCTGAGAAATGTTGATATGTTTTCAATTAATCACAGTGCTAAATTTCACTCAATTCTATCTACTAATAACAATTCTGTAATAGGTTTTTATACACCTCCAAAACTTTTGACTTGTTACAATTGTTCCATTTGTACCTATGCGGCAAGATAATAAATTTTAACAAACTTTGGAAAGATTTTAAACTTTTTGAAATGATTTGGATGTAGAATAAGTGTATGCGACAAGAAGCATTATAATTTAGAAAAAAATGCCAGCAACCTTCAACGAGGCCTATCTATCCCCTTGGTTAGGGGTGGGGGGCAGAGGACAAAAGAACTCTAGACAACTTGTAATGTTGATTTCATATTATTATGTACACTGTATACAAAGATAGGATTTATTTAAACAAGGGATGTAATTCACATTTTGCCTCAAATAATATTTAATTACTGGTAGGTACACTGTGTTTGATTTCAGATATATCTGTACTCCACATAGTTTTTTAGTTTAAGTGTTCAAATGATTGTTTTGGTGGACAGATAAATGTACAAGGTGAAAACATAGGGTGCCATGTTTTTAATGAGCTACCCTAAATTGGTAATTGTTAAAAACTATAATAAACTGAGCAAATTAACTGAGGCAAGATACATATGTTTAGGATATCATTTGTTAATAAAGAATGGGCAAGGAATTATGAAATGCTTAGAAAAATAAAGAAAGAATGTGTCCATGGGACTCAGATGCCCCCGCTGGCCTCAAATAAAAAGTTGAAGTCTGACAGGTCTGAAAGTCGCTAAGGACGCATAGTTTATCATTCTAAACAATCCTACCAAGTTTCAAATCATTCCCATGTACGGTTTCTGAGAAAAGCTTGACGAAAATTTTCATGTCGATTTTGGTATCGATCCAGCCCCAAACAGGAAGTAGATGTCCGACAGGTCTAAAATTCACTTTGGACGTAAAGTTTGTCATACTGAACCATCCTACCAAGTTTCAAGTTATTCCCATTTACAGTTTCTGAGAAAAGCTTGACGGAAATTCGTACGGACGGACATGAGTAAAACTTAATGCCCCCCGACATGTCGTCGCGGGGGCATAAATATATGTTATTCTTAAAATTATTTGGGGGACTTATTTAATATGAATGCCAATATGAGGGACGAGCTTAGAAGTCCTAAACAGATATATATTTTTTTGCATGATTCTTTGGTGTGGCATAGAACAAAACGAGTTCGGCAATTCAGAATCATTACTTTATAATTCATGGTTTATATAAAAAAAAACATTAATTCACCATTATTCATTTATCCCACAGAAGACAATATTTATCATATTGTAAATTCATTTTGAAACAAATATATAATAATCTCATAAAATTCCATATGACAAGTTAATTTTGACACAAGTTTACAATAGTCCCTCTATTGTTAATTTTCATCATCTGAAGCACTACATGACGATTGACAGTTTATATCAACACAAGTTGCAGCATTGGTTAACATTTCTAAATGAGATAGTTCATCGGAACTACCTGCATTGGTAGCTAGAGTGTTAGAATTTGATTGTGACGTGGCAGTACATGTACTAATGACAGGAAAAGATTGAGTGTTAGTGTTTGATTGTGATGTGACTGTAAATGTACGCCCAACAGGAAAACGAACAGGTGATTCCTGGGTATTTGGTATTGGAGGATAATACGGAAATGGTACAGGAAAGAATGGTGGAACCATTGATATTGGCGCAGAGTGTGACGACCCTGGTTGCATATAGGGAGTGAAGTTTAAATATCCAGGTAAGACAGAGTGTCGATTCCTTTCAAAACCTTTAAACTTTTTGATGAATTTTGGAGATTCATCCTCCTTGATTTTTTCCAAAGCATTATTAGATGGAGTACTGCCTTGGTCTCTGGGCAAAGCTTCGAGAACCGAATTATTTTTAGTGTTTGGGGTTGTTGAGTTGAGTAATAGTTCTTTGTATTTGTCTTTTTTCAGGCCAATGTGGCCTTTTCATCCTCTAGAAATACATTTAGGTCTTTTGGTAACTCCATACATTTTATGCTTTTAGTACTAAAAAATCCATTAGACTTAAAGAATCTTTGAATCTCACAAATGAATCACCAATGTTTTGTAAAAACTCCAACATACTTATTTCATCCATGACTGTTGTATAAACTTAAATGGTGAGCTATTATATGTACTTATGTTCAGGTTGTTTTTCATGCTCTATGGGTTTGAAGAAATATACTAAAGATGAAAAGGAGTGCAACGTTGAACTTTCATTATTTATTTTTTTTTTTTTAAATATATTTAACAGCGCAAAAAGGCAATACAAGTTTTTTTTTACCGTGCGGGTTCCGGGTGGCGAATAGGCCCGCAGCAGCGCTAAGCTTGTCGGTAAAAGTCCACTAAAGAGCGCTCAGAAACCTGACATTGGGTCAGGCCGCTTTGCCCACATAGCGACTGGGATGTGTGCCCCAGGTGGTTAAATGGGGCAGCCCTGACATCGAGAGATGCAGGGTCGTCAGGCGATAATGCGGAAAACCTGACCGCAAACCATAGTGGTGCACCGTGTTGCGAAAAATGTCACGTTCCTCGCACGTTAAAGAACCTTGCTGCAGGGTTCGGTAAGGATCCCCATGCAGTTAGCTAAATTTCCCGTCCCTACCCATCACACCTTTTTCCAGTGGCAGTAAAAACTCTCCTACCGATTGGCCTTGTGTCCCCATTTCCTCCACTTCATCATCATTTCATGTTCATTGTGTTCATCTCCCGGATATAGCCGAAATCGTGCTGCTTGGGAGTAAAGCAATAACTAACTAACTAACTTACCTATTAATTTTAAAAGTATTATCTTGTAATGAAAATATGTTAATAATCATGAGAATCGTTCATGCATTTATGTGATTTATTTTTTTCTATAGTAATTGCATAATTAATTCCGGCAAATGTAGAGGTGATTTACTTTGAATGAAGATTATCCACTCCCTTCACGCTTCGCGATTCTTTATGAAAGGGAAAGTCTTATTGTTGACTTTTTATGAATGGAAAAGGCTTATTGTTGATTCTTTAAGAATGGAAAAGGCTTATTGTTGATTCTTTATGAATTAAAGACTTATTATTTAACTGTACATGTTTTAAGTTACAAATACCAAATTACGGGTATAAACGGGTAATTTGGATATGCTATATATCGATATTTCAAGGAGTAACCTCTTATCAGTAGCATTTAAATCAAAACATTGGAAGGTCAAATTCCAAAACTGTTGACAACGAAAAGTACTCAAAACCAAAACGTTCGAACAAGGAAGCCAAATCCAGCACCGAGGATATCGACCATGTGCATTACAAGGAAAGAAACCTGGTGTTTTAAACAATTTTGAATTTAAATATCGGAAATTTCAGCGACAAAAATATAAGAAATGTTATGGTATATCGTGTCAGACAAGTCTGACGACCAGGCTTGTGATTACCCTCGGGGACCTATGGTCCACCAGCAGTGGTTTTCGCCTAGTGGTTTCAAAATTACAAATACCAAAATACGGGTATAAACGGGTAATTTGGATATGCTATATATCGATATTTCAAGGAGTAACCTCTCATCATTAGCATTTAAATCAAAACATTGGAAGGTCAAATTCCAAAACTGTTGATAACGAAAAGTACTCAAAACCAAAACGTTCGAACAAGGAAGCCAAATCCAGCACCGAGGATATCGACCATGTGCATTACAAGGAAAGAAACCTGGTGTTTTAAACAATTTTGAATTTAAATATCGGATATTTCAGCGACAAAAATATTAGAAATGTTTTGGTAAATCGTGTCAGACAAGTCTGACGACCAGGCCTGTGATTACCCTCGGGGACCTCTGGTCCACCAGCAGTGGTTATCGCCTAGTGGTTTCAAAATTACAAAATACCAAAATACGGGTATAAACGGGTAATTTGGATATGCTATATATCGATATTTCAAGGAGTAACCTCTCATCATTAGCATTTAAATCAAAACATTGGAAGGTCAAATTCCAAAACTGTTGATAACGAAAAGTACTCAAAACCAAAACGTTCGAACAAGGAAGCCAAATCCAGCACCGAGGATATCGGCCATGTGCATTACAAGGAAAGAAACCTGGTGTTTTAAACAATTTTGAATTTAAATATCGGAAATTTCAGCGACAAAATATTAGAAATGTTATGGTAAATCGTTTCAGACAAGTCTGACGACCAGGCTTGTGATTACCCTCGGGGACATCTGGTCCACCAGCAGTGGTTATCGCCTAAGTGATTTTAATTGAGAAACCAATTTAAAGTTAACATGGAGAAGAATCAGGCTTATTGATACTTCGGAACACTCTCAATTCTTTGTTTGTTGCGATATCAAATTACAACTTTTCTTACGTTGGCTTTCCGTGACTCAACACTGACTTAGACATAAAACTTAATCTTTTAGACCTACTACCACTGACAGAATACCACTGTCAGACCTACTAAGGGCAATAAAACTGCCGTGTTGGTCAAGATTTACGACTTTTAATCCTATAAATGTTTTTCTGTTATAAAAATTACCTTTTGCAATTCTATAGCTCATCCTGTACGGGTAAAAATTTCATCAAGAAAAGTAGGGCCACCTGGGGTTTTATGACCCCTAATTAGACCAACTACAGTGAAAAGTCAATCCTTACCACTAAAAGTGTGGGCATGTCTATGTCAGTGTTCAGTCATGGAAAATCTCTTGGTGTACTGTATAATATGTTTTTCCCATATCTCCATAGGCTCAATATATTTCATGCCTATAAAATAATATGGAGATGGGACAAAAACCATATGATATATAGAGCGTTCAAATATCAAATTACAACTTATCTAACTTGGCATCCCAATAGAACAAAAACCGTATTATAATATATATCCCGATTCATACGCCTTGAAAAGGGTTTTCTTTTGGGGATAATCTTTGTGGCAAAAAGGGGCATGGTATGTTTTGAGGGTAGAATTTAAAAGAAGAAAGGAAGAAAAATCATTGGGACAAAAACCATATTATAACTATGATATGGTTTTTGTCCCATAGTTATATCGAAACAATGTTTTATTGTTTTATTATCAAGTGAACCTTTCAGATGTAAACTTAAAGAAAAGGTGAATATAGATCTTATCTTCTAAAAAAATTGTACAGTATATGGTTTTCATCTGACATCTCGTGTGTTCAAGTAACATTTAACTATTTTCTTATCGTAATCAAACTCACTGGTAAAAAGGTTCTTGGAGATGATAAACATCTTTCAGATCTTCGAAAAACTTGGTGTACAAGTCACCACCCTTTCTCCAATTCCTCCACATTATTTCGCACAAATGCGACTCAATATTGTCTTAAGTTGTACCATTCATCATCTGAAATTTAAGTATCATATGCATAGAGTATCCTATATATTTCATGCATAAACGTAATTTCTTCTAAATAATATTTGTGGGTTGTGAAATGCATACTTATTCTTTTATCTTCAACATGTGAAGTTTGTTGATTAAATGTATTGTGACGAAAAAAAGAGGAAGGAGTGTGTATGTGTGTTGTGAATGTGATGTGATTTGAGTCAGTCAATCAAACAAGTGTGATGGTGCGCCTGTCTGTTTGTTGCAACTGATGTAAACCAGCTACTGTATTGAGACGAACACCAAGTGATGACACTTCCTTTTTTTAACAAGACCTTTCAGTAGCGTTTGGAAAGTTCTTGGTCACATAAAATAAATATGTGGATCCTGTGTAGTCTGGCAACTTGGTTTCACAAGAGTAAAACACAAAGTCAGGTTGATAAATGTTATTGAGATAAATCCAAAGTCATACATACAGGTTATACACAATACAATTTTATAGTCCCCCGAAAATGGTATGTTTTTAGAATTTAGAGTAATCCATAACGCCAAACAAATAATCCAAAGACTGATCTAGAGATCTAGTAATCTAAGAATCTAAAGATAAAGAGTAATCAAAATACCCAATTATATACCCTAACAAATCTGATGCAATAACTATAAACGATTGCCTGAGAATTTGATGCAATAATAAGGAGTCAAAGACATAATACAAGGAGTTTATATATAACAGAAGGTGCCATGAATATAATAGAAGGAGCATAATCATACTACCAGGAGTTAGGAGTATGGTTATAATACCAGGAGCACTAGGGCACCAGAAGTAGGGCACTAGTGTTAAGGAATTTGACCTTAATAAACATCAAGCATAAAACAGCAAGAGATTCCTAAACTAAGAATAACAAAATAGTTCTGATGAAATAGTTTGAAATGACATGAAGAGAAAAGTAAATGATAACACTTAACCTTTTCTGTATAAAATTACAATGAAAATGACTAGATTATAAAAATAAAAACATGACACAGCCCCCCCCCACTCAGCATTGAACTTCCACTGTGCAATAAAAATGTTACCCGTAACAATAAAAAAAATTATATATAAAAATGTAAAATATCCAAAAATGTGTTAAAACAATTAATACTGATATCAAAACGGACGGTTAATAAAAAAAAATTTCCACACAAAGTTAGATTTCAACCCTACAAAAATGTAACAAATAAAAAATATTTACATACCCTGAACACATGAGGTATCTGAATAAAATACTTAATGGCACGGATTAGACAAAAATAAAATAGTATGCACATCAAAACTGTATATTTCGGACACATATATAAAAACTTATAGTATAATGGCACTTAATACAAACTTTGAGCAAAAAGAAATGATAAAACATGTATTTGAATACCGTATGGCACAATCAAATAATATGGAAAACCTGAGACACTGATTGTCTGTATAAAAGTATGATACTTAAAATACAAAACCATATCGATATATAGCATATCCAAATTAACCGTTTATACCCGCGTTTTGGTATTTGTAATTTTGAAACCACCGGGCGATAACCGCTGCTGGTGGACCAGAGGTCCCCGAGGGTAATCACAAGCCTGGTAGTCAGACTTGTCTGACACGAATTACCATAAAATTTCTAATATATTGTCGCTGAAATTTCCGATTGTTAAATTCAAAATTGATGAAAACACCAGGTTTCTTTCCTTGTAATGCACATGGTCGATATCCTCGGTGCTGGATTTGGCTTCCTTGTTCGAACGTTTTGGTTTTGAGTACTTTTCGTTTTCAACTGTTTTGGATTTTGACCTTCCAATGTTCTGGTTTAAATGCTACTGATGAGAGGTTACTCCTTGAAATATCGATATATAGCATATCCAAATTAACCGTTTATACCCACTTTGGTATTTGTAATTTAATTAACAAAACAAACTCTATACTTAAACATCATGTAAAAAAATATCAGATGTGTACCAGAAAAAGGACACATAAAGCAGTATGCTATATGTGCAAAAATATTTACAAAACTACACATGTGTCAGTACCAGACGCAGGCAGGACTGTAACACATCTATACTAAATAAAAACAAAAACAAACATAGTTATGTGCGAGTACCTGATGCAAAATAGGACTACAAACACACTTGTAATAACCTAAATAATATATAAACTACAGGGTTAAAAAAAACTGTTAAGGTCACTTTTAGTCAAGCCTTCACACTATTTACAATTGTCCTCCTTCTCGTCTTTATCTTCTTCGTCCTCCTCCTTAGGCTCTTCTACCCTCACTGTAGATTGAGGCTTACTCATTTCCTCGAGATGGGCAAAAGTCTCATTCGCCATGTTAACGACAAAACTCTCCCAGTCATAATTGCTCAAGTCAAAATGATTACTGGCATGTAATCTTTGCTCTCTCTCCGTCTGAACTGACCCGTCAACCTTGAGAACAGTTTTCTTCAAAAGCACCATCGAAATCATTTCCACATTGATAACCTTGTCCTTCTCTTGTGACTACTGGGGCTCTTCACGACTTACTTCGATTTCATCTACCTCAATAGGATTGGAATGTGAGCCTCCAATCTCGATACTTGGCCCGGGTCTTTGGTCGTCAACAACAATGGGTACCCCGTTCTCATCCTCCATCACCATCCTCTTAGGGGTTGGTTCTTCATGATCAACATGCGAATTGTCAGCATTATCAATGTCATTACTGTCTGAACCTTCCTGTTCAGCTTCCTGATTAGCGACAAGAACCCCTCTCACTGGGTCCAACAATACCCTATCCACTACACGGAAAAACTGTGACGAGGTCTCTTCTCTAGCTTCATTTTCCCCAAACCCGTGCGTGCACCGCAAATGAACATGCAAGTACTCTCGCCTGTAGAAATACCTTTCACAACTTGGTATCGGGCACACCAAAATCCTCACCGTAGGACTATGACAGGTGTTAAAATGTCTTAGCATATTCCGCCTATTGGCAAAACTTTTCCCGCAATCTATGCACTGTACCGGCATCTTTACTACTTGAAACAACTCAAAATCTATATATTTTCCTGGCAATTTTCTTAAACGTTTACGAGCATCAGATCTGCGCAACTTAGAACTATCAATAATTGGAGAACGTAGACGGGCATCTGACTCCGGATGACAATCTTCATCAGACGGGCAGATTTCTGGACTTTCATTGGTTAATGTTTCCCGCGCTTCTGGGTCGAAGGGTGGGACTTGAGTCAGGTCAGAGTCCTTCTCACGACCAAATCCTGATGAAATGTCATGATTTATTGCGTAATCTGTCAAAATAGGAAATTCTGCTTGATCAGCATTTCCTGTTTCTGTTGCAGGTGTCACAAACCAGTTGGCCTTTTTGTTTGCCGTGTACGGTTTCAAATTATCTACGTGTACAGTAACTGGGTTACAATTTCTGGAAAATTTAATTACAAAAATAATGTCACTTACATGTAGCTTGTTAACAACGACCTATGGTCCTGTCCAGTGTCTTGCTATCTTCGATTTTTTTTTTCCCTGGTATATTCCGTTTTTGATTTCTCCAGACCAAATCTCCTACCTCATACCCCCGTGCGGGAACCGGGTGTGAAAAGAATAGTCCCGCAGCCGCCCGTAAAGCTTGTCGTAAGAAGCGACTAAACGGGTCAACATGTTTGCCGTGTGTTGCGACCTGTGTCGGGGGAGGACGGGATCCTGGTCCACGTATGTGGGCTTTGGCCCTTACTTCTCCTAGACAGGCGGTCAGATTCGGCTCGGTCTGATCAATCGGCTGGTCACGCCAAGCCCTGTAAAGCACCACCTTCTCGTTTATTTCAAACTCTCATTCCGTAATATTAGAATTTATAACTTGATGTCAGTTATGCTTTACAGAAGGCGGTGGCTCATGGGTCAATCGTGTGGATGTTATTCTGGAGAGTTGTATCGCCGGGTAACCCCCGGCACGATGCTTGTCTCCCTAAAGGAATACTCTGTGCGAGTATGCTGTCCTTGTAACCCTGGTGCTTTCAACAGGAGAGCCGTTGTATAACAGCATCGCCCTTGTTGGCGCTCCATGGCGGGCGGGGAGCAAGGCAGTGAAACTCTCTTCTCTCATCATGGCTTCCCCAAAAAAACAAGCAACAAGTTCTAGTGAAAAGTATAAACGAAATATTTCATGTAGTGATAGTGATGATCAGGATGCACCAGCTTCTTCAAAACGTCAAAACACAACAAATGATAGTTGGCCAAAGTTTATTGTACTTTCAAGCAAAGATGCCACGCGTCCTTTGACAAAGGTTTCGCCCTTTGTCATTGCGAAAACAATTAAGGGTGTTACCGGAGGTGATGTTCCCAAGGTTACGAAACTCCGATCCGGTAACCTCTTAGTAGAGTGTGCCAAACAACAACAAGCAAAAAACATTTTGACAATTTCATCCATTTTAGAGGTACCAGTTTCCGCTGAAGCTCATCGATCATTGAATCGTTCGCAGGGTATCATTCGAGATAGAGACCGAAACCTTGCTGATTTATCAGAGCAAGAAATATGCTCTGAACTTTCATCACAAGGTGTCTCACACGTTAAAAGGTTTACAAAAAAAGAAGACAACAAAATTATTAAATTAAATACATACCTTATTACATTTAATTCCGCAGCTCCACCAAGTCACATTAATCTGGGTCTTTTCAGAGTGTCCGTAGACATATTTATTCCCAATCCTCTCCGTTGTTTTAAATGCCAACGTTTTGGCCACGGAAAGGCCACCTGCAACGGGAAGGAAAAATGTGTAAAGTGCGCTGAGGAAGGCCACTCGGATTTCAACTGTACGAAAAATCCAAAATGTGTTAACTGCAGTGGTGATCATTTTTCGTCTTCAAAACAATGTCCAACTCTTCTACGTGAAAAAGAAATCCAAAAACTTAAAGCAGAAAAGAACATTACATACCAAGAAGCTCGTCGTCAAGTCTCTATCTCGAGTGATACAGCACCATCCATGTCTTACGCGGAGGCTGCTAAACCCTCTAGGACATATGGTTGGCAAACCATGTACACTTGGCCTGAGGGTGAAATTAAGCCCCGTACTTGCAACACCAATGGATGGATGTTTGGTGCTGACTGTTTCGTGGATGATATCCCAACAAGTAATATCAAATACGCGAGGCCTTGGAAGGTATTGTGTGATAATCATCCCCCACCACGTAAGTCAACAGCAGGTCCGAATAATGATTCAATGGTCGATGAGGATTTGTTTATAATTCCACGAAAATCGTCTTGGACTGGATTTGGAGCTCCAACCAAAGCTTCTAATCCCCAACCCCCATCAATTTCTCTTTCTTCCAAACAGAGTCAATCGTCTTCCTCAAGGTCGTCATCTGCTGCTCAACCTGGAAATAGACAGCAGCGACCCTCACAGCCAGGAAGACGCCAGAGTTCATCGCAGCAGACGTCACCGCTTAAAATGCGTAGATCAAAGAAGGCCGAACGAGATGCAATTTATATGCATAATCGTTTCGGCTCTCTTGGTGACGACATGGAGTCTGATATGGATCTATCGGAAACACCCGTCGACCGTTCACAGAGCCATTCTCCACAGAGGAGACGTAGGCGATCACTCGGTAGACTTTCTGATCCCATACAGACTCCAAAATGAGTACCATCATTCAATGGAATTGCCGAGGCCTTAAGGCCAACTTTCTTGAATTACAACTTTTAGTGCAGTCTTTTAATCCAACTGTTTTTTGTCTTCAGGAAACACACCTCAAGGAAACTGACACCATTTCCTTGAAAGGTTTTTCTATGTACAGTACGTTTTCTAATACTGAGCGAGCTGCAGGCGGATCCTCCATTTTAGTTAAGGACAGAGTTCTTCATAGTTCGATTCCTTTAACTACAGATCTGCAGGCAGTTGCCGTTCGGATTTCATTACATCAAACAGTCACATTATGCTCAGTTTACGTACCACCCAATAATAATTTAACATTAGTACAACTTAAGCAATTAACGGACCAGCTTCCTGCTCCATATATGGTATTGGGAGACTTTAATGCTCACAATCCATTGTGGGGTAGCGTTAACATTAATGATAAGGGTAAAAAGATTGAAGACTTTTTGTCAAAAGAATCTCTTTGTATCTTCAATGACGGCTCCTCTACTTTTTTACACTCTGGTAATGGAACATATTCATCGATTGATCTTTCCATTTGTGATCCTTCTCTTTTAACAGACTTCTCATGGCAAGTCCATGATGATCTCTGCGGAAGTGATCACTTTCCTATCATTTTAAAAGATCTTTTTGGTGAACCTGAGCAAAGAATTCCTCGTTATAAATTAGAAAAAGCCGATTGGCAAAAATTTTCAATTCTCTGTTCAGAAAAATTAAGACCAGAACTTTTTACTGAATTTAAAGAACCAATTTCTGTATTCAATGAAACCCTTATCTCTATAGCTGATGAAACAATCCCTAAGACCTCGGCATTTCCAAAAAAACTTAATAAACCCTGGTTTACCGACGAGTGTGGCAAGGCTATCGGCGATAGAAACAAAGCTCAAAATCATTTTAAAAACCATCAAACTAAAGAAAATTTAAGTAATTTTAGAATATTTCGGGCAAAGGCAAGACGAACATCCAAACAAACAAGAAGAACATCCTGGAAACAATTCGTATCTGGTTTAACCTCTCGAACTCCCATGAATAAAATTTGGAACTTCATTCAGAAAATGAAAGGTAAAAACTCAAAATCATCTGTTTAGCATCTTAATGTTGGCAATTCCACTTTAACATCTGAAAAAGATATTGCCAACAAATTAGCTGAGACCTTTGCAAAACATTCATCTTCATCAAATTACAAGCCTGATTTTCAAAAATTTAAACAAACAGCTGAGAAAACCAAATTAAACTTTAATTCTGACAACTCCGAAAGCTACAACTCTCCTTTTTCTTTGGATGAACTCAAAACTTCTTTAAGTAAAGCACACGATACGGCCTGTGGCCCTGACAATATCCACTATCAGCTTCTAAAACATCTTCCTGATATATCGATGAATACTCTTTTAAATTTAATGAACGATGTTTGGATAAATGGTAAATTGCCCGAAATATGGAAGCTTGCCACTGTTGTTCCTATCCCTAAACCAGGGAAGGATCATACAGATGCTTCAAACTATCGTCCGATAGCATTGACAAGCTGCGTCTGCAAGACTCTTGAACGTATGATCAATGATCGGCTTGTTTGGTTCCTGGAGTCCAATGGACTCATTTCGAATATCCAGTGTGGTTTTCGCCAAGGCAGGAGCACACAAGATCATTTGGTCCGTTTCGAGTCATTTCTTCGGAACGCTTTCGCGAAGAACGAACATGTGGTGTCTATCTTTTTCGATCTCGAAAAAGCTTATGACACCACATGGAAGTATGGCATTTTAAAAGATATTTCTGATATGGGGTTGAAAGGAAGGTTGCCGAATTTTTTGGCTGACTTCCTGTCTGATAGACATTTTAATGTTAAAGTAAATAGAACAATGTCTGAAGAGTTTAATCAGGAAATGGGCGTTCCTCAGGGAAGCATCCTTTCTGTCACTCTCTTTAGTATCAAAATAAATAGTATTGCCAAAGTGTTGAAAGATAATATTGAAGGTTCCTTATATGTTGATGATTTTTTAATATGCTACAGTGCCAAAAACATGAACACTATTGAAAGGCAATTGCAACTGTGCCTTAATCGAATTGAAAAATGGGCCTCTGTAAACGGTTTTAAGTTTTCAGAGAGTAAAACCGTGGCTATGCATTTTTGTAAAAAGAGAAAACTCCATCCTGACCCAGATCTTTATTTATATAACAAAAAAATTAAAATGGTTGAAGAAGCGAAATTCCTTGGCGTTCTTTTTGATAAAAAACTGTCCTTTCTACCCCATATCAAAATGCTAAAATCAAGATGCCTCAAGGCTCTTGATATTTTAAAAGTTGTCTCCAGTACTGACTGGGGAGCTGATAAATCTGTTCTTTTAAATTTATACAGGTCCCTTGTAAGATCGAAATTGGATTATGGTTCTATTGTATATGGATCAGCTAAAAAGTCTTATTTGCAAATTTTAGATGCTGTTCATCATCAGGGATTGCGACTTTGCCTCGGTGCATACAGGACATCTCCTATTGAGAGCCTGTATGCGGAGGCAAATGAACCATCCCTGAAACATCGTAGAATAAAACTCGGTCTCCAATATGCTACGAAGCTGAAAGCTTTCCCAGGTAACCCTGCCTACGACTGTGTTTTTAACCCACCTCTAAAAACTGTTTATGAAAAACACGAAAACAAAACTCCTCCATTTGGCATTCGTATTGCACCACATTTAGCTAATCTTAATATTGATTTGGAAACGATAAAACCTGTTACATCTTTAAAAGTTCCACCCTGGGAACTTCTAAAACCTGAATTTAATTTTGATCTTCGAAAACATAAAAAGACTGAAACAAATCATTTGCTCATTCAACAGGACTATTGTGAAATTAAATCTTAATACCCTGATTTTCTGACTGTTTATACAGATGGTTCTAAAGATGGTGATAGCGTTGCGTCTGCTGCTATCTTGGGTAATAGCACTTCCACCCAACGCCTCCCATCTTCTGCTTCCATTTTTACAGCTGAAGCAAGAGCCATCATTTTAGCCCTTCGTTTAATTGATGCTTCAGAGCACGCACAATTCTTTATCTGTTCTGATTCTCTCGCTTGTCTTTTGGCAATTGAGAACTGCAAACTAAAACATCCATTAATTAGTAAAATTGTTTACATGATTCACCAATTGATGAGAGGTGGTGCAGAATTGATTTTCCTATGGGTACCCAGTCATACTGGTATTCATGGGAATTCAGTCGTGGACAGGGTTGCGAAGGAAGCCCTTCGCAAACCAATTTCTAAATGTTTTATTCCCTATTCGGACTGCAGAAATGCAATCCGTATATATGTTCAAAGTTTATGGGATGAGGTTTGGGCTGCCGCTGAGCACAACAAACTTCATGAGTTAAAACCACAGCTTGGGGAGAATCATGCTTCATTCCGATGCCGTCGAGACCAAGTGGTCATCACTAGATGTCGTATTGGACATTCTAGAGTCACTCATGGCCACTTGATGACACAAGAGAAGGAGGCACCTGTGTGCATCCCTTGTGACTCTCCGTATTCGGTGAAGCATGTTCTCCTTGACTGTGTTGATGTAGCTCCAATACGTGTGAAGTATTTCACCTGTGCTTCTATGCACGATTTGTTCAGCGGCACTCCAAACGATGCCATCATCCACTTCCTTAAGGAAGTTGGATTGTATGCAAAATTATAGTTTTGTTGTTTTTTAAATATTTTACTATTTATAAACATTTAATTTGTTTCACCTGATAATTTTGTATGTTCTATTTACAATTGTCGTTTGATAATATTAGTTTTAGCTTTTACTTAAATTATTTTAAGTGTTTACTTTTATTTATTTATTAGCAATAACAATTTGTTTTAGTCTCGGTCTTTTGACTTAGTTTTACTTTAAAGATTTATTAAGTTATAACATGTTTTTGTCCCGATGATGGCTGCAATATCGCCGACGGGACATAAAGCAGATACCAATCAATCAATCAATCCTACCTCATAATTTTTGCTCCGTACGCTCCGGTCACAAACTGACTTTTGGCGTTTTGCTTCTTTCCCTAAATTTTCTCTGGCAAATTTTTGAGCTCTTCTCAGGTTCTCTTCCAGATGAGTTGCATACTCTGTTGATAAAGTACTTTCATCGGAATTGTGGTCTTCTCGTAACCTTTCCGATGGCATACACATCTCTTCTCCATAAACTAAACGGTGCGGTGTTGTTCCGGTACTTTGATGTGGCGTTGAGTTATAAATAAATGTCAGGTAATCTAGATATCTGTCCCAATCTTTTTGTTGTGGTCTAATGTATTTCGAAAGCATATCGTTTACCGTCTTGTTCATTCTCTCTACCATCCCGTCTGATCTGGGATGCAATGAAGTGGTCCGTGTCTTTTTGATTTCTAAAATTTTACAAAGTTCTTGAAAAGTAGACTTCCATACTGCCTACCTTGATCAGAGTGGAGTTGTACCGGGCATCCATATCGTTTAATCCAACCTCTAAATATTGTATCCACAACCGTCTCCGCCTGTATATCTTCTATAGGGTAGAGCTCCGTTAATTTTGAAAAATAATCTGCCACTACAAGGATGTACTTATTCCCCTGCTCCGTCATTGGGAACGGGCCTGCAATGTCCGTGGCGATCCGTTCGAAAGGTGATCCGACTACATAGGTCTTCAAATGATGCTGTTTCTTGAATGCTGGGTTTTTACGCTCACCGCAAATATCACATCTATTTACATAGTTCTTGATTGTCTTCCTCATTCCTTGCCAATAAAATGGAGAGATCTTGGCTTTTTCTAAAGCCTTTTTTATACCTTGATGTCCGGCAGTTTTTCCATCATGTAAATACCAAAGAGCGTCATCGATTAATGGTCCGGGTAGACATACCTTCCATTTCATTTTGTCGATGTCATCTTGCCATAACAAACATAGTACGTCGTTTTTAACTTCTAGTTGCTCCCACCTGGCAATGTACGATTTAAAGTCTGTACTCGCCTGACATATTTCTTCCCATGTTGGTTTTTCACGACCGTCAAGTTTAAATTTCAAAATTTTTCTAGGAATATCGTCCGCTTCTTGCTGCTCACGAATCAAATTCAAATTGTCGAGCTCCACATTCGGTTTGGCTTTCTGTCGGGCTGGCTTCGGTCTGTTGGGCTTCCTCTCCCTTCTCACAGGACTTGCTCCTCCCGGAGCATCATCTTCATCTTGCCCGGGCGAGTTAACTTCGGGCAACTCCGTCTGGTCGGGAACTTCCGACTCCGGGTCTTATTCGTCCGATAACATATCAACATTGCCTTCTTTCTGTTGCGTTTGGCCATGAGACGTTTTATTACATATCAGTAATTCCAATAATACACATTGTAGATAATATATGTTTAATACTAAACTACTATATATACATGTTTACAATACAAGTGATAAGCTTAGACTGCCTAATACAGATTCATTGTTCTATTATAAAGATCATGTAAACAATACAGAGACACACTGTCTAAATCGCACCTGCATTGATATTAAACAGAGACCTAAGTTAACCTTTTATAATTTTCTATATCTAACTTGTTGACAGCAATAATATTACATCTACCCTTTTTACAATGGAGTGTGATAAGACAAATATTTACTATGATGAAATTAATACTATGAATGAAACAGCTGATCATTGTTTACAAATTTAACTTATCAGGAGGTTAAGATATTCTCCCTGACCTATTGACATAATTTTCATTCTGAACAATTTTATCATAAACCTGAATGTTAGTTTCGTTAGGTTCTGATTCATAAAGTGTAAGCATATCATTTGTATTTTGAGAAAGCTCTTGCTTTCCAGGCAAAGCTACTAAATGTCTCCTATTTCTACGAATTTCGCCACTGTCCGTTTCCACGATGTACGAACGCGGCTCGTTACATTTTTCTTTCACTAGCCCTTCCTTTTTCTGATCTTTAACCCAAACACGATCTTGGGGTTTAACCGTCGACAGTGGTTTAGCGCGATGTCGCCTGTCATACTGTTGTTTTTGATTTTCCCTATACTGTTTTTCCGATTTATCAGGTCGTTTGATTTCGGCAATTTTGGTTTAAATATTTGCGGCGCGACGGGAATTAGCGTTCTTAGTTTTCGTCCCATAAGTAATTCGGATGGAGAATAACCATTAGCTAACGAAGTCGTTCTATATGATAAGAATGCCAAATATTCATCTCCAGATTTTCTGAGCATGTTTTTCATTGTTTGAACGCTACGTTCAGCTAAGCCATTAGATTGCGCATATCTCGGACTGCTCATAACGTGTTCGAATCCATACTCTTTTACAAACGATTTGAAAACCGCTGAGTCATATTGAGGACCGCCATCTGACATGAATGTTTCTGGTATTCCATGCCTTGCGAAGATTGATTTTAAGTGATTAACGACGACTTTTGAGCTCGTACTTGTCAATCAAGCGATTTCAATAAATCGGAAATAATAATCCACTACGAGTAAGTACTTTTGACCCTTTAACTCGAATAAATGCAACTCTTTGCAATGGCCGTTTTGGAAATTCCGTATACAATAACGGTTCCGCTTTATCATTAGCACTTTCAAGACATTTCTGACAGCTTTTTACTACACTTTCGAGCTTTGTACTTAAACCTAACCACCAGACCGATGCTTTTGCACGCTCGCGACATTTTACTATGCCTTGGTGACCATCGTGTAACCTGTCAAGAATCTCGTCTTGTAAAGCTTTCGGTATCACTCACCTGTCGCCTTTCATTTTTACTTGCCCGGGTACTCCGATCGGGTCCTTCCAACGGTACCCGACTGCCTTTTATTACAAAACAAGCCTCATCATGGTCCCAGTTGCATCTGTAGGTGGTAATAAAATTCTCTCCAATTAAGTTGTTCCTCACTCCACCAACATTTACCACATGTTCGAATACGTGTTCTCCAAACGTTATGTGCATCAAGGCTCGTCCTAGGTATTCCTTTCTCCGTTAGCTGTCACATAGTTACTATCCATTGGAGCTAACACTGGTCTCTCAAACATCATATTGTAAGTCTCTATGGTTATAAAGGTACTCTTGGCACTGGTGTCTATCTTCCATTCTACTGGGACTCCCTCTATCTGTCCTCTAACAATCATTGACGAAACTCCGTCTACTTTAACCTTTGGCTCCTCTCTATCGGAGCTACGGCCATCAACTCCGTCTTCAACGTCTCCTTTCAACTCCTCGCTACTAGAGTTATCCTTTTCTTCTTCCTTCTGTTTATGTCTCTTCCATTTCCTATGAAATTTCATTACTCTAACACTACCTCTTCTTGCAGGCCTTCTAGACACGACCGGTGACTGGCCTTCGTCCCCAGTCCGTCCTAGTTTAACTACTTCTGGGCGGAGCTTCCAACAGTTACATCATACGGGCTGTTGGTCTCCGATCGACCCCTTCCTCGGGCAAAATTATTTCCTCTGCCACGTCCAAATCCTCTGTTGGGTTGGCGTGGTATAAATCTTCCGTAACTCTGCGGATGGTTCGGTGCACCGTTACTCCAATTTCTGTAGCCATCCGAATCTGCACTTGGGGATCCGTCAGCTCTATCAACCATATTAATCATATTTAACCCATCCGCAAGTTGATGGATCCCTCTATTCATCGAGAGATCCTTGTTCAATTCTCTTTTTCCTACCCGCAAACATTCCTCCTGCATTGCACTTATCACCGCCTCTTGCAATGTCTTGGGCCTGGTCCTCTTAACGGCTAAGCGAAAGTCTTCAGACTGCCCACACTTATCTAGAAATGCCTTTACTGCATTCTCCTCAACAATATCTGGGTTTTCCGGGTAGGCTCTTGTATATAAATCATCTAAAGCCTGGCCAAAATCACGTAGGGATTCCGCTGGCTGTCTTCTTCTCAATCTAGCCTCAGCTATATACTTCTCTTACATCGCCGTATGCCCAAATTTATCCTCCATCTTCTGCTTCAATCTGGCATAATCTCTCTGTATTACCAGTGGCATACCATAGGCGAACGTCTCAGCTTGTCCTCTTTGGGTACTAAGCAACACTCTTCTGGACTTCTCTGGTCCCCATGAGTTTAACTCCGCTAAATTCTCAAAATACTGCAGAAACTCATTCCATACATCAGTATTTCCACCACTAAACGTCCTCCTGACCGGATACTCCTGTACATGTCCCTGTTTGGGTGCGACAGCCGGTTCAGGTCGGGCTTGGTTCTTACCACGGGCACAAAATGATGGCTTTGCTCCTGGCTACCTTGAAATCTATCCGGATTCCTTCTCTCCTCCCGGTGTGGTCCTTGTAGTGTCCCAAATACCTCGTTCGGTCGGTGATCCCAATTCGCACCAGTTATTAGAGCTTAAGGAATCACCATCCGTTGCGTGAGGTCTGCTTCCAGAATATTGCGGGTTCCAGTCGGGATACGGGCGTATGTCTCCGTCCATGACTTCATCAATATCTCCGTCAGGACTCCTATAGGACATCTCTTCGTCCGGGCGTACTCGACTGTTTCTCCTCCCTCCATTTTTGCTCCTGCAAGTCGTCCATAAGACTTTAACAAGAATTGGGCTGCACATCACCGCTATCAGCGTCAAGAGACCTTTCAAAGCATACTCCTGTGACATCTGTACAGCTCTGTTTTATGGAAAGTTTACCCACGAAAAAGCCACACAGCTACAAATCACTAGCAGGAAACTCATCCACCAAGACCAAAACCTGCTCCAACCATTTCCCTCTGGTACTCCGTCAGATCCACCATCCTTCATAGGAAAGGCACGCTCGTCTACTTTGTTCGTCGCTAGGGTTGATCCACCATTAGGACGCTGCGATCTCATCTGGCTTCTCCCCGTCCGAACTCCTGTAGAGGCCCAAGGTAACGGCGATCCACCAATACCAGAATCTTGAGTAAAAAGTCTACTTCTTACCTCCAGGGGGCTTTTTCCTTGTGTAAAATTCATCCTTGTAATCCTTGGTGTATCCATTATGAATATCAAACTGATCAGCAAAATTGTCAAGTCACACAATAATCCCACTGCTGCCACCAATGTGACGAAAAAAAAGGAGGACGGAGTGTGTATGTGTGTTGTGAATGTGATGTGATCTGAGTCAGTCAATCAAACAAGTGTGATGGTGCGCCTGTCTGTTTGTTGCAACTGATGTAAACCACCTACTGTATTGAGACAAACACCAAGTGATGACACTTCCTTTTTTTAACAAGACCGTTCAGTAGCATTTGGAAAGTTCTTGGTCACATAAAATAAATATGTGGATCCTGTGTAGTCTGGCAACTTGCTTTCACAAGAGTAAAACACAATGTCAGGTTGTTAAATGTTATTGAGATAAATCCAAAGTCATACATACAGGTTATACACAATACAATTTTATAGTCCCCCGAAAATGGTATGTTTTTAGAATTGAGAGTTATCCATAACACCAAAACAATAATCCAAAGACTGATCTAGAGATCTAGCAATCTAAGAATCTAAAGATAAAGAGTAATCAAAATACCCACTTATATACCCTAACAAATCTGATGCAATAACTATAAATGATTGCCTGAGAATCTGATGCAATAATAAGGAGTCAAAGACATAATACAAGGAGTTTATATATAACAGAAGGAGCCATAAATATAATAGAAGGAGCATAATCATACTACCAGGAGTTAGGAGTATGGTTATAATACCAGGAGCACTAGGGCACCAGAAGTAGGGCACTAGTGTTAAGGAATTTGACCTAAATAAACATCAATATGACCTAGTTCTCAAGCATAAAACAGCAAGAGATTCCTAAACTAAGAATAACAAAATAGTTCTGACGAAATAGTTTGAAATGACATGAAGAGAAAAGAAAATGATAACACTTAACCTTTTCTGTATAAAAATACAATGAAAATGACTAGATTATAAAAATAAAAACATGGCTGATGACAAAATTCATCACAGTATTATGATTTATATGTTTATCATATATATCATGAATATATTGTTAAAAAATATCAATTTAACTCAATAATTATATTTACTCTAAAATGCTGTTTGGCAAGCTTCCGGGCACCATAGATACGGTTGATGTGCCACTCTACCTTTTAAGCAGATTCATCCTTTGTGTAGATCTACATTTAAAAAATATAAAGGTTCAGTGAAAAAATAATGACAATAAAATAATTTACAGGCGCGTGTTTCATTAGAAATTTATCACATAGGCGGATCCAGGGGGCAGGGGGCCAGACCCAGCCCCTTTTGGCGGAAAAAATTGGTTGAATATATCATTAAAGCGTGACCAAAGCGGGTTCCCTCTTGGTTGTAGTATATGAGAATCATATACTATGATATAGATGTTGCAGTGCATCTTGGAATCCAGGGCGATTCCGAATCGTCCTAGGGCATCCTGGAATTCCACATCGTCCTACGGGAAAGTAGAATTCCAACTTAAACTGGATTTTTTCCAGTGCGATTTGAAATTGCATTCCCCTAGGAGAACTTGGCAAATCCCGAATCGTCCTATAAACTTAGGGTAATTTTGAATCGCACTAACAATTTCTCTTAGGGCGATCTGGAATCACCCTAAGTATTGATATTGAAAAATAAGAAAACTGAAATAAAGAAACATTTATTGAAAAAATAGGATATACGTTAAAATACTAAAAAAAGATATTGTTTTATATTCTTTATATTTTTATATCTCATACTGTAAAAATCTCTAAACTTCTTTACAATAGGCATTTTTTTTAAAAAGTGTGTTTGTTCACTTATTGATGCATTTTTTGTTGCTTGTGTGACATTTTGTTGAACTGTGGAGTCCCACTATTCGACAAGAGCAACTTTGTGTTGTGCATTTCAAGTTGCAGTTAAAATGAATTAAAATAATTTTATGGGTTTTCGTGTCAAATATTGTTTTTTCTTACATGGTTGGATATGAGATAAAATTGGCAAGTTGAGTGTACCAGGTAAACAAATCTCATAAATATATATTAAATCATCCTCTGCGTAGAAGTTTATAATATTCCATCTTTCAAAATATGTCTCAACATTCTTCTAAAAACTTATTTATATATGTCTGAATATTTTCATTCACATTGTATCATTTTATATTGAAATAATCTTAAAACAAATGATAAAGGTTTAGGACGATTCGGAATCGCCCTAGGACGATACAGGATATTCCGAGTTCTCCTAGGGGAAAGTGGAATTCCAAATTGAACTGGACAAAATCCAGTGTATATTCCACTTTCCCCTAGGACGATGTGGAATTGCAAGATGCCCTGTAGGACGATTCGGAATAGCCCTGAATTCCAAGATGCCTTGTAACATATACATTAAACGTGTTTTATTGTATAACTTTTGACCATTGTTCCTCTCTTCACCATAGTAATGAAATTGTGGTTTGAAATATTATAGATTCACTAATTAACCCCCCTTTTTTCATGTACATTCATTACCTGTTTAAAATCGGTTTTATGGATGACTGAAAAGTGTTGATATCCCATAGAGTTTAGTCTCAGGTAGGCTGCTTATCTATCTCAAAATATCCTAGACCCCTGCTTAACATGATTCTCCGTGATGGTGCATAAAGTTGATTCATCCTTGGAACCCACTGGGAAAAGCATAATTCTGTTAGAGGATCTTTCAACCATTCCAAATATCAAAACTTTACAACATGTTAAAATAGGTTGACTCCCTTGATAATTCAATAATTCATTTAATACAATTTTATATACACATATTGAAAATTTTTTAAAAAGTTTCTCATACAGAAAATATAATTATGCTATAAAATGTATTTAAAGTTCATTGCATAAATGACGTTTATTGATATTTGTTAAAATACTATATTTAGCACTTCACCATTTTCGTTTATAAGTATAGCCACGAAGTTAACCTCTCTAGTAACAAAAGTGGTTTTACACATTCTTTTCATTGCATTTAGATGAGAATGGGAAATGATATTGAATGCATCGGGGATTAGATGGAGAGATAATTGCGTTAAACAGGCGGATTAATATAAAAGCATAGTCTCATTTTATCAATTAAATTGTTGTACTGTGCTTTTAATCATTTTATGGTACACACTTTTTGAAATTTAAGTAACACATTACAGAGGCAAATATGATAGATATGTGGTTTTAGTATTACCTTTATTTTCTCCTCTATGGTGTTCCCATTTTCGCCCAAACAATGACCCGTCAATTTCAACGTGGCAAGTAAACTTAACATTTAACACCACCCTGTGGCAATAGTCCAAAAATATCTCCCGGAAAAACTGGTCCATTGGAGAGCAGTAGTGCTAAAGTTAATCCCAGCGCTGGTTGAACACATAAGTAGCGTAGCCTTTTTGGGGATAGTTAAAAATAAACAGCAATACATCTCTTACGTCCGTATGACCTTTATCAAAATAGGAAAACTTGAACATACTGTATTCATGACTAGGGTATGACTTGCATCTAAATGTCATCCCTCCGCGTTTGCTTGCTCTTTTAGATAACGTACATTTACCACCACACTTCGGACAATTGTTGGATTCGGCTAGTAAGCCATTTTCTTTCATCCAATCAGATACCACGTCATTGGACATCAGAAATAAGGAATAGAAGGTCCGGGCGTTTGCAAAATCGGCAATCTATATAGTTGCAACATCAGTTTTTTTTTTTAAGTTTCCATCACCCGTCGTCGACATCTTGTTAGGTAAAGATATGTCCTATAGTCCTATACTTAATGGCCTAATGACGCCAATTTTTAGCACAAATATATCTAAACATACAAGTTAAAAATTTAGAACATTTACACTGCTTATAGATCCAAAAGTATCTCCAAAAACTTTTGTCATTGGTTTAAAAGTTTTGCATACCCTGTATAAGCAGTCAAGTATATTGTGAGGTTTTTTATTGGTTGTTTAATTTCGAGTTCCGATTTTCTACGAAGTTTTCCCAACTTTATAATTGATAAAAATGACGAGAACAACATCAAATCTGGTTAGGTATTCTTGACCAAGTTGGAAACGAGGCATGGTGGCGGCCTGAATACATAACTTTATTTTTGAGTTCAAGTTTTCTTCAGAATTTTAATCATATTCGAATTTGTGTCTTCGCTTATGTAAATGGATTAATGCCAGAAACGTTATATGAATGGTTTGAGTGTGGACGTTTGTTGAGAGACAAAGCAGCAGCAAACCATGCGAGGTATTTGTTCCGCCAGTTCGAGATATTATGCTTACAATTTTGCAATGTGCAGACTAGAATATGTAAATTCAGAACATAGAAGAACGTGGTAAGTAATTGTATTTTTTATATTACATTTATGTGTGTAATAAGCTAATATATAGCACAGAATTCATGTTACAAATTTATCATAGGCTGGGGTTGTTATGGTTCAGCTTTATCTTGCAATGAAATATGCGTGCTTTTACGCGTAATCTTGTTTGAGGCGCTGTGTACATGTAATATCAAGTTTAAATTCGGACGTTGGGCCACTAGGCAGTCTGCCCGACTTTGCATCAGCTGTTTAAACATTTAGTAATGCCTAGTGAGGGAATCGAACCCTCGTACGTCAGAAATAATATATGTTAACATATTTGCATATAATATTTTTATACTTATTAGTTATTGTGAAAATATTTATCTTATTTTTTTATTATTTTTCAGATCACATGGGGGAGTGTTGAACAGTCCAATGCCAGATATTAGAAAACTGGATTAACACCATGACACTAGTCAAATAAAGCTTGTTTTATCTTTAATGTTGTGTTATATGGCCCAAGTTTGTGCAAGCAAAGGATATTTTGATAATTTTAGATTTGTTTGATTTTGTCATTGGTTGCTTTGATTTTTTAGTCATTATACTTTCAACTTGAATTATTTCGAATGACTTAGAAAAGTTGGCATGTTTCCTCAGTATCATACTCAAAATATATTCTCATTCATGCAATCAGTAAAAACTATTACCTCATATAAATTATGAACTCTGGTGGTTAGGAACTACAATTTTGAGTGAAAAAAAAATATGCATATTACTGAAATCTGAAGAATTGGTATGTTCTTACACGGATTCTGAAAATCCGGAAAAAATCGTTTCCGGGCCGTCATTTTGTATCATTTTTTATTAGAATCTCCTTACAAGCGTCTATTTAACAAAGCATGTTATTATTTTATCAATTTCATTTACATTCTATACTTAAAAAGGCAAATTCCCATATGGAACAAAACCCATAGAATACCGAAACTCCTCATCAATCATACATTTCCTTATTCAAAAATGATGTTTTCATGTTTCTCAACCGGAAGTTCGGTTTTTCCTTGGCAGCCAATACCACTGTCCTTTGCAACACACTCTAAACACTGACGAAAGTCAATGAAAGACATCACGAATCTTTAATGATAATTTTAAGATTTTTTTTCTTAATAAGGTGTGCTAGAGCAAGCAGGAACTGCTTACTCTTCCGGAGCACCTGAGTTCACTCTCGTTTCGACTTAGTTCGCGTTGCTGAATGCGGTTTTGTTGTTATGTTTGTGTATGTTTAATTTTATGTGGTTTGTTTTGTTGTGATGAATTTTTGTCTGCCGGTTTTGTCTTTGTCTTTACGGTTTTATGATACTGATTACCCCTTTGGTACACCTTTGCTTCTTTAAAACTATATTTTTGGTCATTTTTTTTTAAATATTCAAAACCAATAATTTGATGACAATTTTTTGTACACAAATTTTTATTTTTCATAGACAATAAACCTTTAAAGGATCAACATCATATAAAAATTCACGAATCGTTAAATGCTACTAATCACTTCGCAATTGTTAAAAACTGTACCCTTTAGCCAATGAATATAAGCTTTCAACAAACAATGTGAACATGCAGACAAACTGGCTAACGGACGAAGTGAAAAAAAAGGACTGCCTCTCTTGATTTATGATTTATTTTCCAATTATTACTTTATGAGAAACTAAGTATGATTGTCCAGAGATGCCTACACAGAAGTCGCCTAAAATCGCATTGAAAAGTATTCAGTTAAAAACAATGTACCCAAAATATACCTAGACATTGAATTTCGATTGAATTGGACAAAGTTCACATTATAAATGGAAGAGAGTGTAGTAAAAATTGACGCCATTTTGAAACTGGAAGTCGAACTAAAATTTTAGATGCACAATTGAACTCAGCATATTACCCTATTTTACCTATATTGCAATCTGACAACTTTAAATATTTTGTCTGTTTTTAGTAACAACCGCAATATGTAAATAGCGACCAATAAAAAAGAAACGAAAAATGGATTGCATACCTCTAAATACTAATGACAACAAAGTTTCTAAGTGACCCACTACCACTTCACATAATGTTTTCTTTTTTGATTAAACCATTTCTCCACAATGCTTCGACAGAGTTTGCTACTAAGTAAGGCAACAAAATAATAAGAAGAAACTGCAAAAATTACAAGTATCCCAAGCTTAGTTTTGGGCTATTTACTAAAGTATCATTGTTAGTCAAAACATATTTATTTATCCTGGATTGGAAAACTAGCTAAATGCTTCAATGAATCCCTCTCCAGCTAGCAGTTTGCGAGTGTGGCCTCTGTAAGCGGTCTCCATTGAGCCTACTATTATCAGACTCTATAAAGGGGTCTTTAACGTGCACAGGGCATTGCTCTCCCTATACACGGGACAACCTTTTTTCGTCCCTTCCGAAGGCCTATCATCGTTTCTTGAGACCATTTTTGGGATTCTGACGTCGGGTCAGTGCTCAGCCCACCGAGCGACCAAGTGTGTACGCTAGCTGGCTGAATAGGGTGGCCCTCGTCCGCGGGGATTGTCAGGTCTATAATTCGGAAACCCTGACCACCGACCATAGTGGGCCAACGTGTGTGGAGAGTGTCACGCTATATGCACATAATAGACCCCTTTTTGGACCACCAATTAATGCACTGCATAGGCTACATTTTGTGCCTCTACCTACAACTCCCCTTTTCCTGTGGTTTTTCAAAATTGACCGGTCCTTGTCTCCCAACCCACCCCCATATTTCATTTATCATCATCATTTCATGTTTATTTTATCTTCCTTTTCATGTTCATCACCTGTAAATAACCTTTATAGCGTTGCACGGGCGTAAAACACCAACTCACTCACTCACTAGAAAATGGTGTCAAGAGAGAGTCGCAAAATCGATTCATGAAATTTTCACCCCTAACGAGGATCGAGCCACGAACAAGTATCATTGTTATCTGTTGTTATCAGAAGAATTGATTTATCATTAAATTAACACGTGTCGACAAAGAATAAAACTCCACAAGACGTCGCTGAAACAGTTGTAAGATAATTAAATACGGGTTGTTTAATCATTATGCGGCGTTATATGGATAAAATAAGTTTTCAATTGAGTTCTTTGGCGTAATACGAGCATTAAGGGCTTTTGTAGGAAATACAAAGAAACTGTAAGAAATATTAACCGGTTTAATTCTTTTTGGGTGTAATGGATTCAACTGGTTCATAAAAATAGCGTCGGACTTATGCTTAGTGCTAATTCATTTTGAGTACATTATTAGTTTGTTTGCTTTGCATGCGTATCCCGTTAAAATGAGTGCGAGTAGAGTAATAAAGAGACATTCGACTAAAATAATAGCAGTGATATTTATGTGTACTCTTCTTTTTTATATTGTGCAATTTGTTTTAAGTCCTACGTTAAATTATTGGAATAGAAAGAACATTGACGATATAACCTCTATTCTAACGAAAGTAAAGGAAGTGAAGGAAAGTGCAATTTCCGAAGAAAAGAGTGGAATTTCCAAAGAAACGGAGAGTAAAATTTTACAAGAAAAGAAGAGTAAAATATCCGAGTCTCATTCGACAAAACCAAAAAAGCCGTCCCGACAATACGGACCAGGTATTAAATACTTTTATCTTTTCTGTATATGTGACCTTTTTGTTTTGCCTGACATCCATATATTTTTTTAATTCCTTGAAATTACCGACGATTGCGTCTCAATTACGTTGAATTAGGTTTTGAAAGGCCAGGTCTGCGTTTTCTCTGATCAGGTCTTATCAGAATTTCTTAACCGAAAAGATGATAAAAATGCCCATAAGATTGCATAATTTGACCATAATCATCCAAAAAATGTTAAAACATTCATGTCCTTATTAAATATACCTCATACTGCTTGTTTGTTTGATTCCTTATGACTTGTTTAATATCAATCCGTCCATCCTTATAATCTATTTTAAATTAGACAGGATTGTTAAATATATTAAACATTTAAATGTCTTATTAAAAAGCAATTTATATGCCAGTTGGGCTCCTTCCATCTTAGGACAGGGCGGATATTTAAATTTTCGTCAATCTTTATGCAGGAAATAGGCATGAAAATTTGCATGATCGAATTTTTGGCTTATAAATATGTTGCTGCGAATGGTTTTAATTCATTTAAAAATCACATATATACATATCAAAATGAAAACAAAATCCAAGGAACAAAAATTCAATACGAATGAACTCCATCAAGTCTATATAAAACTCTCCAGATGAGTTTAACCCAAAAGATTGAAAACGTCAAACAACACATCAATACGAAGAAACCCAAATAAAATGCAGGAGTGATCCCCAATATTTCTCTCCTTTCATCTTTTGTAGGAGAACTTGGCCAAGGTGTCACATTTGATGTAAATAAATTGTCAGAAAATGACAGGAAAATTTACAACGAAGGGCTTGAAAAGCACCACGTTAATATATTAGCCTCGGACATGATTTCATTACATCGATCTCTTGATCCAACACTAGTACATCCCAGGTAAGCATTGGGTAACAGTTGTTAAACATTTCACTGCTTATTTAATTCATGAACGTAAGCTGCTTAAATGTACTGTAGCCGCCTTGTTTATAACACGTACTAATTGTTGTTCTCGCAACCAATTGCAAACGTAACAACACTTCTATGTTTAAAACAATTTTCATTTTTATAAAAGAAAATTTAAACGTAAATTCTCATGTAGATATGCATTAATTAATGGTTAATTTTATCAATGACAAGTTAAATAAAACATATTTATTGCGACTGAAAATGATTTTTTGTTTAAGGATGATCGCTGGTCAATTTTGTTGATTTCTCTCAGATTTTAGGAATCCTCTGGATGATTTTACCATTAATATTTTTTTGCCCAGTAACCCCCTATTTTCTTTTGATAATAAGGCTTATTGCGTCATTATGAGCTACTTTACAAAGGTTTATAAATTTCTTGTTATTTTTTCATAGGTTTTTACACTAAAACAAGTTTAATGCTATACCTATGAAAGTCAAAGAAAGACTTTTCCCAGCAAAATTTGAATGCTCAAAAACGAGTTCAGCAACCGATAATTTTTCTAAGCTTATTTTATACCTTTACCTGTTGTCTAACCATCAAAATTTGAATGCTTATTTTCTCAAAAAAGAGTTCAGCGACCGAAATTATTGATATCTGTTTACAAATGATTATATAAATTGATGGTAATGTACAATTTAAGAAATGTATGGCAGAAATCACATATCCTCATTTAGTGACTTCATAAGGATTTGTTACAACCTGTCCAATCCGAAAATCAATCAGTTAACTTGTAGACATGTTTGCTTAAGGTAATCTTTACATGACAGGTGTGAGGAGATACAATATCCAAACTTGCAGCCTTCAACTGTAGTAATAGCTTTCCGAAACGAGGCCTGGAGTCTCCTCCTGAGAACTATACACAGCGTGCTAGACAGAACACCACATGAGTTACTAAAGGAGATTATTCTCGTCGATGACTACTCAACCAATGGTAATTTATCTTTAAAATATTTAAAAAAAGAGAAAGACCTGTAAAATCCCTTTCAGGAGGTCTTATCTATCCTTCCTGTTTTCAGTTGCAGTAAACCATGCATGATTTATCTTGTATCTTTATCACATTAAATCTGTTATCATGACCTTTCGCAGGTAATCTATAGCAAGCAGGAATTGCTTACTCATCCGGCGCACATAGGTTCACTCTCGTTTCGACACAAGTCATGTAAGTCGACGTTACTATTGGGGTTTGAATATTAAGTGCAGTTTTATGCTATGTAGTTTGTTATTTTTTGTAATGCTTTTAAGTCTTCCAATTGTCTGTCAGGTTTTTTTTTTGGATTTACGACATTCGATAGACCCATTGGTTAACCTTTGATTTTTGTACTGCTTTGGAGTAGAGCAATAACTTACTACAATTATGAATGTACCAACCTTAAAAGCCTTAAAGTTAAAAAAACAAGAGCTTGCATCGCTCACTTGGTGCTAAAGCTATAACGGTATCTTCTATGAACTGTTACCCCTATATGTGGTCATCTGACAACATTACCCAATTGTGAAATGTTTAATCAAGTAACAGCTTGTCTCTATATGCAAAAGTTTTCATTCTAAAGGGCAAAACATGAATAAATGTATATCACTTTAAAAGGTCACTAACCCCTATAAAGGTCATCTGACATCTTTGACCCAAATGAATGTTTTGTGAAGCTATATAAACTGAAGGTCTTAGCAAACAACAGCTATCTGCAATAGCTTTCATTCTAAAGGGGAAAAGCGTGAAAAATGGGTCAGCATCTCCTGCTAGCACCGTCGGAATAAATTCTCATTAACAATCAATTAGTGTATAAATGAGGTCAAGGTCAGATGACATGGTGACAGACCAAAAACCTTAATTTAATTCATCAATATCCTAAATATCAGATGCCTAGCTACAAGTATCATACTTTTTTCTAAGAAATTAATTTTGCACAAAGGTCTTACAAATTGCTTCACATCATTCTTGGATTTGCATCTCGAATATGACAAGGATGGTCATCTCAGTACAAAAATATTACGATAAAAGTGACGACTTTAATTTTCAAATTATTAATTTTCCTAAAAGCAAAGCAACATACCAACCTGTCCTGCTAGCAGTGTTTATATTTCACAACTTATGCCAGGGCTTGTACAATTTTTTTAATTTTTTTTTTATGCCACACCACTGTCTCTGTGACCGACTCTTAGACCAATGTTACAAGAAAATGGTCTCACACGTTCCCTAAAAAATTTTTGTCTTTGTTATTAGCCACTGGTGGAAAAATTGAGATGAACGTATTGGTTAATGTTTGTTTTGATTAGTGTTTTGCTGAATATTGCACTGAGATGATCATCTTATTATTTCTATTATGTCTTAACAATCGTGTTGCATTGTTTGTAACTATCGGTCCCTATCACGCAACGGAAGAGGAAGGTTTGGTGCGCCATAAAACCTAGTTTAACCCACCATTTCATTAGAAATGCCTGTATCAAGACAGGACCATTGCGATCTAGAACTATTCCGGTGTGTCTTCCATGTTTTGTCTTTTCTCTTGGACATTTAGATTACTCCTCCAAGTTCGGTAATTTTGTTATTACCTTTATTTACAGCCTGAAAAAAGACATGAGTTCACAAAGTCACAGAAGCTTGAAAATGGGGCCAAGGTCATACGGCATAGTGACAGTTGTGTGGCCATTAACCTGAACTGTTTGTATACAAATATCAGATGCCAGGATATCATTCTTTTTAAGTAATTCTTTTTCCACAAAAGTCTCACAAAGGAGTTCACGACGCCGCCGCCTAAAAAGCAATTGACTAAACATAGTGGGTCCAATCGTACAGGGGTCAACACGTTTCATTCATATTATGTCACTATCGACAAGCGTTTCATTTATCATTGATACTTATATGTCTTACATAATTGAGAACATGTTCTAATTTCAGATGACATGAAGTTTAAACTGGAGTTTTATCTTTCGTTTCTACCTAAGGTCCGTTTTGTCCGTTTACCCGAGAGAGGCGGTATGTTTGTGGCTACTCAAACTGGTATAGACCTTGTTACCACATCGACGTTTGTAGTTTTAGATTCCCATTGTGAGGTATATGAAGGTAGGTCTATAGAGAGATTTGTTAATGTGTTAGTTATTGCTTTATTTAAGAGGAAGGTTTGGGGCCGTAGAATCTTATTTAACCCACTTTTCCCTTTGAGAGGCCTGTACAAGCTCAAAACCATTGTGATTTTCAATTTCTCTGGCCTTTTCGTGTCCTTTTTCTTTGATATTTGAAATAGATCCTCAAAGGTCGGTAGCTTTGTTGTTCCCTTTATTTGATATCGAAGGTTCAGGAAAGACCATCACTCAGTACAGAAAAGCTGTTGGTTGATTTAGTGTTCTAAACAGCATCTAAAGGTTGTATTTGTATAATGGTTCCTTAAAGAAGGTATACCATTCGTTCATGTGTCTGTTCGTCCTTCCCTTACGTCTCTGGATATGAATCCCACACCTGCTTCTTATATTAAACCTCTCAATATTATTCATAAACCATTTACAAAACCTTTTTGACACTATGTAAATATGCATCTATATTCTGTTTCTGATGGTTTCCTCTAGAAACAAAAACGACTTATGTATTATTAGCAACGAATGATATTGGAAGATTATAAAATATATTTAATACAATGTGTATCATGTATGTACATTTTCATGTACTTATATCTTATCAGGTTAAGCTCAGAATTGGGTGAAGCTTTGGAACAAGATGCATTTTAGTAACATCTGTAATGTCGTGATTATTTAAAATAATGCTTTTCACATATTATGTTTTCGATTTTATATATACGATATCTTTCTTATTATAGGTTGGTTGGAACCTTTAATACAGCGCCTTCAAGAAAACCCAAAGTTACTGGTCATCCCGTTGATTGGGAACATTCAATGGGATACATTGTACTATTTTTATCACAAGCCAGACGACTTTTACAAATACACAAAGAGAGCAATGACATTTGATTTTGTTTTATATCAATCATGGTCTCCTTTTAAAGATGAGTATTGGAGAACACTAGAACCAACCAAACCAATCAGGTAAGAGTTCCTGAAGCAAGATTATCCCGTCGAGTAAGAGTCACCAATACATAACTAACCAACCACGTTAAAGTCAGAACGTTACAATTAGATAGTAGGCAGCATGTAACTAACCAATCAGAAGCGAGACGCCAGTAATCAAAAGTCAGGTTTATGGGTTGGTTTACTTTTGACCTATTCAAACGGGGATGCCTAGATTGTCGTAAGAGGCGACTAATGGTCATGCAATTCTGACATCGGAGTAAATACTCAGCCAACAGAGCGACCAAGGTGTGCACCCTAGGTGGCTGAATAGGGTGACCCTCGTCCGCGGGGGTTGTCAGGTCTATAATACGGAAATCCTGATCGCTGACCATATTGGACCAACGTGTGTGGAGAGTGCCACGCTTCGTTCACGGAAAAGACCCCTTTGTGGACCACCAAGTTGTGCACGACATAGGCTAAATCAGCCTTTTCTTGTGGTTCTTTCCTTAGTTTCCCACCCCCCCATATTTAATTACCATCATCCTTTCATGTTTTCATCCTTTTCTTTTAATGACTTATATAGCTTTGCAAGGGCATAAAACACCAACATACTCACTTCCTACCAAGATATAGATTGGTTTTTAAATTTGGTTTCCTTTTCTTTAAATGACTTATATAGCTTTGCAAGGGCATAAAACACCAACATACTCACTCACTAACGAACTTCCTACCAAGATATTGATTGGTTTTTAAATTTGGTTTCCAATTTGGCATGTTTGGTTTTATTGTTACATGATCGCCACATTCATATAGTTTTTGCCATTTTCAATCTTTTTGGGTGAGTTCAAAATTGTGCGAAATATATGCCAAGGGTTTCGTCACTTTTGAAGTACATTTGCGAATTTCTGAATGGTCCGTTGAGGATACATAAGCCTGTCATGTGAGTATGGTTCATTTTTTCCCTGTATAGTAGTAGTACATTGGGCCTTTTCTAATTACGTAAATAGTTCGGTGTCCTGGGTAGGTCTATACGATTCAATGTGTTGTTATACCCCCGCAAACAAAGTTTGGGGGTATATAGGAAACACCCTGTCTGTCTGTCCGTCTGTCCACATAACTTGTAAGCGCTTCTCCTCCTAAACCGCTTGAAGGATTTTGCTGAAACTTAACATGGAGGAAGAACATCATATGTAGATGTGCATGAAGAATTTTCATTGCACTCTGACATCATTCAGGGGAGATAATTGGACTTAGACTTTTTAAATACATTATTCAAAGGAAGACCCCGTAAGCGCAACTCCTCCTAAACCGCTTGATGGATTTTGATGACACTTTACATGAAGGAAGTACATCATATGTAGATGTGCATGAAGAATTTTCATTGCACTCTGACATCATTCAGGGGAGACAATTGGACTTAGACTTTTTAAATACATTATTAAATGGGAGACCCCGTAAGCGCAACTACTCCTAAACCGCTTGATGGATTTTGATGAAACTTTACATGAAGGAAGTACATCATATGTAGATGTGCATGAAAAATTTTCATTGCACTCTGACATCATTCAGGGGAGACAATTGGACTTGAGATTTGAGTCCAATATGAAGCGGGGGGTATCCTTTTGTGAGCTCGCTCACAGTATTACTTGTTTCAATTTGTTCTTGTTCTGATAATGTCACTGGACATTAAATAAGTATTCAATCAAACGTAGCAAAATTAAATGTCTGGGACTTTGCTGTAATATTGATCTTTTACTAAAATAACCGACTTCATTTCCTTCTTACTTTGGATGACGTTGTAACTTGGAGTTATTTTTTTCTAGAACAGCAGGTCATCAGGGAAATGTTTTTGCTGTCGATACAGAGTTCTTTGCCCAACTTGGTGGATTTGATCGAGGACTGAATGTTTGGGGAGGGATGCAGATGGAAACGATGTTCAAGGTTCGTATATGTACATTATGTGCATTTGTTGTGTGATAAATGAAAAAAGCCCAGTATTTTTTTTTTTTTTGGTATAGCCGTACATACTGCATACATTCTATTATTCGTCTTCTTACGTTGTAATGCCTGTCCATGCATTTTATCGTTTGCTACTTAACTTTCAAAGAAGAACATGTTAATACAAAAATTTCATTGATACAAAAACATCATTCAAAAGTTATATGATAATTCAGGGAAGAACAATGAACTTAAATAACTTTGTTGTCCCCCGCCGCAACGCGGAGCGGGGACATAGAAATGCCGGGCGTCCGTCCGTCCATCACACTTTTTGTAAGCGCTTTTAAGGATTTTCATGAAATTTATACCAAATGTTTTTATTACTAATACCTTGGAAAAGTTCGAAAATCAGCTCTTTTTGAAAATTTTTGTAGGAGCTAGGGGACTTTGAGCATAAAAACAAGTCTGTTTTTATATTTGCAAAACAGGCCTTGTAAGCGCTCTCATCCCTACAGATGTTAACGGATTTTCATGAAATTTACACCAAATGTTTATATCACTAATTCCTTGGTCAAGTTCGAAAATCAGCATTTTTAAAAAAAATTGTTGTGGGAATTATGGGACTTTGACCATAAACAAGAGGCTCCCAAGAGCCTGTATCGCTCACCTGAACTACACAGATACATATATTTGTAGATATTATTGTGCTTAACCATATGCGATTTAAATTTATGAAATATCTTGGTTAGTTTTCAAGATATTGGGCTTAATAAGTGCAAATTTGGCAAAAATTAGGAAAAAGAACAATAACTCCCACATCAGCAGTCTGATGTTTTCCGAAATTTCAGGACAGGTAGATCTTATTATGCTGATCACTTTTGATTCTTGCACAATTTTGATATCTGAAACCAGTTTTGAGTTATTAGCAAAAAATGAAATTTGCCCCTATGTTCTATTTTTAGCCATGGTGGCCATGTTTTTTTACGAATCAAAAATCTGAACGATAGAATTGTAGCATATAAGCTATCAAACAATGTGCCATAACTGTTTCAGACAAGTCAGGGGAAAGGTAATGAACAGCGGTAAATATTGACACTTTAAGGGTCATAACTCCTAAAAGAAATGGTTCTACAGCTTTGACCTTATTACATGAATTGTAGATCTTGATGTGCTTAATCATATGCAATTTGAATTTTTGAAATATCTTGTTTAGTTTTCAAGATATAGGGCTAAATAAGTGAAAAATTTTGAAAAAAAATCCAGAAAAAGGGCAATAACTCCTATGTCGTTTGTTGGATCTTCCTGAAAATTTCAGAGCAGGTAGATCTTGAGATGCTAATCACTTTTGTCTCCCATCAGAATTTTGATATCTGTTACCGTTTTTTAGTTATTTGCAAAAAACTGTAATTTGACCCCTATGTTCTATTTTAAGCCATGGAGGCCATATTTTTTGACGAATCAAAAATCCGAACAATAGAATTGTAGCATTAATGCTATTAAACAACTGTGCCAAGTTTGGTTAAAGTTGGATGTATGGTGTCAGACAAGTTAATCTTTGAAATTCAGGGTAAAAGTAATGAAAAATGGTAAATTTTGACGCTTTAAGGGCCATAAATCCTAAAAGAAATGGTTCTACAGCTTTGACCTAATTACATGAAATGTAGATCTTGATGTGCTTAATCATATGCAATTTGAATTTTTAAAATATCTTGTATAGTTTTCAAGATATAGGGCTAAATAAGTGCAAAATTTTGAAAAAATCCAGAAAAAGGGCAATAACTCCTACATCGGCTGTTGGATCTTTTTGAAAATTTCTGGGCAAGTAGATCTTGAAGTGCTGATCACTTTTACCCAAGCCAGAATTTTGATATCTGTTACCGTTTTTGAGTTATTTGCAAAAAACTGCAATTTACCCCTATGTTCTATTTTTAGCCATGGCGGCCATGTTTTTCAACGAATCAAAAATCCCCACGCTAGTTTTATACTACCTATGCTAATTAGCAACTGTGCCAAATTTAAAAGCCATTGGACTTATGGTGTCAGAGGAGTTAACGTTTGAAAAAAGTTTACGACGACGGACGACGACGGACGCCAAGTGATGGCAATAGCTCACCTGGATCTTTGGTCCAGGTGAGCTAAAAAAGACTCTGGTTTTTTTTTGCAAAACAGACCTTGTAAGCGCTCTCATCCCTACAAATTTTGTCAGATTTTGCTGAAATTTATACGAATCATTTTTATCACTGATACAATGGTCAAAATTGAAAATCAGCATTTTTTTATAATTGTTTTAGGAGTAAGGGGACTTTGAGCATAAAAAATTACTCTGTTTTTTTTGCAAAACAGACCTTGTAAGCACTCTATTCCCTACAGATGTTGACGGATTTTCATGAAATTTTTACCAAATGTTAAAACCACTAATACCTTGGTCAAGTTAAAATATCAGCCATGATCGATAACTTTCGTACTTGGAAGAAAGTTTCTATTGTTATTTTAGTATGTCATGTGTGGAGGTGATATGGAAATAATACCATGCTCTCACGTCGGGCATGTGTACCGATCATCACTTATATGGAACCACGAACTAGACCCAGGCAGCATCAGTAACCAGTATAGAATAGCAGAAGTCTGGATGGATGATTATAAACACTTGCTATTTGAACGGAGAGGAAATTACACGGTAAGTAACACTAACAAACACTTTTTTTTTTAATTTGTGATATTTTTATTGAAATCTGTACATTTGTTAGTTGAAAACATAAAGTACCGGTACCTTATCCCGGCCTCGTTAACATTAGTAGCATATAATATACAGTTGTTAGTACTTGTTAGTAAAATACATCATTGTATGACAAACATATATAACCTGTATGAGATATGTTAAACGTCACAGAATATCGTTCAGTATTTTTCAAATGTCATATCACACTTAAGATCTCCTCATAATTGCATAGTACAAGTATACAGATTCTAATAAAAGTATAAATATGGTGGAAGAGGAAAGATTAAAAAGAACTAGTGTATACTAAAAGGAATTTTTTTTGGTTAAAAAAAACAAATAGACAGGAAAAGAACAGAAATAATAGAATAGTAATTTTTTTAAGAAAAAAAAAAAAACTAAACAAAACATCAAAAGAAACAAATTTTTTTAGATAAATGTCTGATGAAATTTTGTTGTGATATTATGTGATGTTCATAACAATTTTTACAGAAAGAGTTTATCTTATTGATAGTGTATTATTCCAAGAACCTGTAAGGATTCCGCTGTCTATTAAAGAAATCTATTTTGTTATTTTTAACTGCAATACACTTTTCTATATTATATAGATCTTTTAGTTTATTAATAACAGCTTGTAAAGACAAATTCTTCTTAAAATACCTTGTGTTATATATATATTGTTTAATACATAGAGCTTAATATGTAAAGAGTAAAAATTTCAGAATTTCAAACAAGTTTTGGCAAGATGTATTTAATGCTTGGGACACCATAATAGAAAAAGAGAAGGACAATAGTTGGGAATATTTTCTAAGTAGCCCACTCTGGTTTAACAAATTCATTAAAATTGAAAATAAATTTGTTTTTTATGAGGACTGGTTTAAAAAGGGTATTATTTATATAAATGATGTATTGGATGAAAACGGAAAGTTTCTCTCCTTTGAAGACTTAATAGAAAAATTTGGTGTATCTAGAAATGTAATGAAGTATAATAGTATCATTTCAGCTTTAAGTAAAGCTGGGAAGCTTTTTGTACATGGGGACTTTAAACTTCAACAACCTTTTATTCCATCTATTATTAGGACTTTTTTGAAAAATTCTAAAGGTACCCATGATATGTACTCCATTTTAATTAAAAATGAAATTATTCCAACAGGTCAGAAGAAATGGAGTTATATTGTTGATGTTGAAGAATCTCAATGGAGAGAAATTTTCGGTTCGGTTTACCATTCAAAATTACAAGAAATACAAAGCTACAATGGTTGCAATTTAGAATTAACCATTATATTTTGGCTACAAACAAATATCTGTGTAAAATAAATGTTGTGAATGATCCTAATTGTAATTTTTGTAATGATGAGGAGGAAACAATTGAACATTTATTATGGAATTGCAAGATTACGCAAAACTTTTTGGAAGAAGTTGATCTTTGGTTTTTATCAAATGGGATAAGTATCCTATTTACGAAGAGCACTTTCATATTTGGAAACACATCAAGGGTTTTGGATGGGTATGCCTGTAATCTTATTTTACTATGTATTAAACTAACAAACACTTAGTACTCAGGCTATGAGGGTAATCGCGATATGTAGCAAAAAAGAACTTAATACTAGGGCTATGAGAGAAATCGCGATATGTAGCAAAAAGAACTTAGTACTCGGGCTATGAGGGAAATCGCGATATGTAGCAAAAAGAACTTAGTACTCGGGCTATGAGGGAAATCGCTATATGTAGCGTCCTGTGCGGGGCCCGGGTGGCGAATAGGCCTGCAGCAGAGCCTAGCTTGTCGTAAGAGGCGACTAAGGGTCTTGGGTTTCTGACGTCGGGTCAGTGCTCAGCCCACAGAGCGACCAAGTGTGTACCCTAGGTGGCTGAATAGGGTAGCCCTCGTCCGCGGGGGTTGTCAGGTCTATAATACGTAAACCCTGACCGCCGACCATAGTGGGCCAACGTGTGTGGAGAGTGCCACGCTCAATGCACGTAAAAGACCCCTTTGTGGACCGCCAAGTAGTGCACCACATAGGCTAAATTTTCCGCCCCTATCCACCTCTCCCCTTTTCCTGTGGTTCTTCAAAATTTACCGGTCCTTCGTTTCCCACCCCATCCCCATTTTTCATTTATCAACATTTCATGTTCACTTTATCATCCTTTTCATGTTCATCGCATGTAAATAACCTATATAGCTTTGCACGGGCGTAAAAGACCAACTCACTCACTCACTCTCGCTATATGTAGCAAAAAGGTTGGCAATACATACATTGTATAAAACGTGCGGATCAAAGGGATTATGTTCTTTCCTTATTTTGTCTTATCTCTGGAACATTTGAGATTGGTCCTCCAAGATCGGCAATTTTGCAATAACCTTTATCTAAAATGTTTTATTAGGGCCCCACATCAAAGATGCGGACGCCCTATAGTTTTCACTTTGTCCGTCTGTCCGTCCGTCAACAATTCTTGTTAACACTTAAACTCAAAAACTATTAACACCACAGTTCTGAAACTTTGCACAGCTGCTAAGTAGCATGTCATGATGTGCATATTAAAATTTTGTGCAAATCTGATTAAAATTTTTGTAAAAAATCTTCATTTTTTATCGAAAATCACAGATTTTGAGAATTGGACTTTGTGAACAATAAAACTCAAAAACTGTTAACGATACAGTTCCGAAACTTTGCACAGCTGCTAAGTAGCATGTCATGATGTGCATATTAAAATTTCGTGCAAATCTGATTAATATTATTGGAAAAAACTTCATTTTTTAACGAAAATCACAGATTTTGAGAATTGGACTTTGTGAACACTAAAACTCAAAAACTGTTAACGAAACAGTTCTGAAACTTTGTTCAGCTGCTAAGTAGCATGTCCTGATTTGCATATTATAATTTCGTGCAAATCTGATTAATATTTTTGGAAAAAATCTTCATTTTTTATCGAAAATCACAGATTTTGAGAATTGGACTTTGTGAACACTAAAACTCAAAAACTGTTAACGAAACAGTTCTGAAACTTTGTTCAGCTGCTAAGTAGCATGTCCTGATTTGCATATTATAATTTCGTGCAAATCTGATTAATATTTTTGGAAAAAATCTTCATTTTTTATCGAAAATCACAGATTTTGAGAATTGGACTTTGTGAACACTAAAACTCAAAAACTGTTAACAATACAGTTCTGAAACTTTGCACAGCTGCTAAGTAGCATTTCCTTATTTGCATATTAAAATGTCGTGCAAATCTGATTAATATTGTTGGAAAAAACTTCATTTTTTATCGAGAATCACAGATTTTGAGAATTGGACTTTGTGAACAATAAAACTCAAAGGCTATTAACAATACAAATCTGTAGTTTCATATGCATTCCATGGAACATGCCTTAGTGGTTATAAATAAAGTTCGTATGATTTTGAAAACACTTAGATATTTTGCCGCGGGGCCCTTTCTGACTTTGTCAGTATTCTTGTTTTGATTTAGTTTACTTAACATATCAAATGTCATTTACAGTACAAGACCGGAGATGTTACTGAGAGAAAGAAAATCAGAGAAAAGAACAACTGTAAATCATTTCAATACTACCTGGACCATATAAGGGAGATAATTCATTTTTATGTTCCTGAAAACCTGAAGGCTTCGGGTGCTGTAAGTTTTGTTTCTTGTGAGACAAACGGAAATAAAATATTTGATGCTTTAAGGTCATAATATCAAATCTCTATAATTTTCTACAATATTTTTTTTTCACAGACATAGGTTTCGAATACATTTGAGTATGTCAGAAAAGTTTTTAGTACATGTTAGTATGATTTTTTTCAACTTTAATTTTCTATAGAAACTTATATTACATCGGATATTTTCTCTGAATACTTTTTTCTAACAATTTAGGCGAACTCTTTAAAAACAACACATATTGTTTCTTTTAATTTGTATATTGATGGTAAGTAATTAATTATATGTTGTCAATATCATTACTTACTTAGAACATGTTACCAAAATACATGATATTCAAATATTCAGAGGAAATAGTAGGTGATGAATTGTATTGAAATTCTGAATAAAATAAAAGATAAAAAAAATAATGCTTTTTATCGAGGCGGGTTTAGTGGAAAGCAAACTAAATATCAGTTTTACTCGTTGTCGTTACCTTTAATACACACCCTTTCCAAACTTATGCAATTCGGATATTGTAAAACAATTCAGCTTTAAAACTAAGCCAATACACATTCTATGTACATGTACTAGTAATTGAAATGTTTATATTAATTTGAACTAACTATGACATTCTTACTGTAAATGAACAAAGTCCAATGAAAATACAATATATGTTTTACTACAGTATACAAAATTTAACAATGTTTAATGTTGTTTGTGAATATTGCCATAAGTAACATCTCAGCAGCAGCATTTGAGTGATAAACATTGTTTATTCAAAAACCAATCATTTCAAACAAAAAATACAAGTTCTCACACAGATAGAAAGGAGAAGCCAAACCCAGCATAATTACTAACTGTGGCATTTCCTTTGTAGCTCATTCGTCCTGGTAACCATGGCATTTCCTTTGTAGCTAATTCGTTCTGGTAACCATGGCATTTCCTTTGTAGCTAATTCGTCCTGGTAACCATCTATGTCTTCATGTTTGGAGTGCCCTACACTTAGCGATATGTGAATGGAGAGGTAGATCGCAGGTATAGAGCTAACAGCCGATTACTTAGGGGATATGAATATTTTTTCCTGATCTTTTTCTGTTTTGTTTATTCTTGAATTTTAATTTTCCATGAACAATGAAAGTAACGTGTTGAATATTTTCTTTCTTTTTTTTTTGGGGGGGGGTCATTTTTACAACCAAGTTTTGTATGATTGTTAAGGTAGATGGGGTGTCTATCACAGAACATCTTGTTTGCACATTTGTCATAATTTAATATTTAGGGCCCCGCATCGAAGATGCGGACGCCCTATAGTTTTCACTCTGTCCGTCTGTCCGTCCGTCAACAATTCTTGTGAACACTAAAACTCAAAAACTATTAACACCACAGTTCTGAAATTTTGTACAGCTACTCAGTAGCATGTCATAATTAGCATATTAAAATTTCATTGAAAAATGTGAAATATTTTTGTAAAAAAACTTCTTTTTTTATCGAAAATCACAGATTTTGAGAATTGGACTTTGTGAACACTTAAACTCAAAAACTATTAGCACCACAGTTCTGAAATTTTGTACAGCTACTCAGTAGCATGTCATAATTAGCATATTAAAATTTCATTGAAAAATGTGAAATATTTTTGTAAAAATACTTCTTTTTTTATGGAAAATCACAGATTTTGAGAATTGGCCTTTGTGAACAATAAAACTCAACTAGAGGCTCCCAGGAGCCTGAATCGCTCACCTGGTCCTTCAGGCATAATGTTCTCTTCTTTAATGGGTCAAGTCCCAACTAAGACACAACGGAGACTTTCCTGAGGCTAAATGAGCTGAACATTAAAGCAAGCCCCACCTATTCTCTATCTGCAATAGTTTTCATTCAATAGGGCAAAAAACATGAAAAACACTATTTTTGACCTTAAAAGGGCCATTACTCCTATAAGAGCTTATCTGACAACTTCACCCTATTGAGAATTTTGTAAAGCTTATTGAGCAAAACATTTAAGCAAGCAACACCTTCTCTCTATCTGCAATAGTTTTCATTCCATAGGGCAAAAACATGAAAAAACGCTATTTTTGACTTTAAAAGGGCCATAACCCCTATTAGAGGTCACCTGACAGCTTCGACCCAATGGAGACTTTAGTAGAGCTTGATGAACTGAACATTTAAGCAGGCAACAGCTTTTCTCTATCTGCAATAGTTTTCATTCTATAGGGCAAAAACATGAAAAAACGCTATTTTTGACCTTAAAAGGGTCATAACCCCTATTAGAGGTCATCTGACAACTTCAACCCAATGGAGACTTTTGTAGAGCTTAATGAGCTGAACATTTTAGCAGGCAACAGCTTTTCTCTATCTGCAATAGTTTTCATTCTATAGGGCAAAAACATGAAAAAACGCTATTTTTGACCTTAAAAGGGCCATAACCCCTATTAGGGGTCACCTGACAACTTCGACCCAATGGAGACTTTTGTAGAGCTTAATGAGCTGAACATTTTAGCAGGCAACAGCTTTTCTCTATCTGCAATAGTTTTCATTCTATAGGGCAAAAACATGAAAAAACGCTATTTTTGACCTTAAAAGGGCCATAACCCCTATTAGGGGTCACCTGACAACTTCGACCCAATGGAGACTTTAGTAGAGCTTTTGATTCTAAGAGCCTAAGATCCTTCAGATTTTTCCTATCTGTTCTAATTTTCAAGTTATAAGTCTTTGAATGTGATTTTACCCTGTGTTCTATTTTTAGTAACAGCGGCCATGTTTGTTATCAAATCATTAAGCCGAACACAATTTTTAAACATCATGCCCTGATTAATACTTGGACCAAGTTTTGAAAAATTCCATTCAGTGGTTTCAGAGAAGAAGATTTTTGAAAAAGTAACGGACGGACGACGGACGGATGGCGATGACAATAGCTCACTTGACCCTTCGGGTCAGGTGAGCTAAAAACTGTTAACAATACAGCTCTGAAACTTTGTACAGCTGCTTAGTAGCATGTCATGATTTGCATATTAAAATTTCGTGCAAATCGGTTAAATATTTTTGGAAAAAACTTCATTTTTTATCGAAAATCACAGATTTTGAGAATTGGACTTTGTGATTTTTTGCCGCGGGGCCCTTTCTGACTTTGTCAGTAATCTAGTTATAATGCATGTAATTGTTTTCATTTGGGCTTGATAAACATCCTTTGAAACCCAGGGTTTCTTCTATCGCTTACTCATTCACCACCCCTGGGACATTTGGTATGAAATTGTCCGTTTCGAGTTCAGGGTCTGAACTATAACTTGATATTATTTATATATAGAAACATGCTATTAAAAATCGCATCAGAAAAATGTAAAGCGACCAATCAGAAAGCTAAATAAAAAACTATCAAAAACGAAGTATTTCATGCGTAATGTCCCAGGGGTGATGAACGAGTAGCCGAGAGAAGAACCCCTGGGTTTCCGAGGATGGATAAACATAAAAAATGATTATTACAACAAACATTTGAAAAATACACCTTCTTTGTGAATTCCAATATTTTCCCGTACTTTTTTAAGTCGAGATAATTTGTATAAAAATATTAGGGAAAAACACATTTATCACTAAATTTGTATGGCAAACTTTATTTTGATTTTGCCATCACTTGGCGTCCGTCGTTGTCCGTAGTCGTCGTCAACTACATATAGTGTACTGCTTGCATACCGACTTTCGTTAATTTCTGTTCAGTTGTTTAAGAGGAGTTGCGATCACAAACTTTGATCACAGACGGACGGGTGGACCAGTCAAAAACATAATACCCTTCGCAAGTTCGTTGCGTTGGTTATAAAAATATATGGAGTACATTTGTTTAGGTGAAGGAAATTTGAATTGTCCTTATTGATCCTTTATTAAAAGTACTAACATCTTGCATATCTCAAAGTCATTTTTACAAAAATTATCATGGTGAACTTTTAATTTAATGATCGGATTTAAAGAACCTCCTAGGGCTAAATATGGCAACAAATTAAGAAAATGATGATTTTTTAGTTCGTTAGTTAATGCTTTACTCCCAAGCAGCACGATTTCGGCTATAAATATCCGGGAGATGAACATGAAAGTGGTGATACAATGAACATGAAATGATAATGAAGTGGAGGAAATGGGGACACAATGCCAATCAGGTAGGAGTTTTGACTGCCGCTGGAAAAAGGAGTGATGGGTAGGGACGGGAAATTTAGCCTCCTGCATGGGAATCCTACGGGTCCTTCTCTTACCGAAACCTGCAGCAGGGTTCTTTAAAATGCGAAGAACGTGACATTTTTTCCCAACACGGTGCACCACTATGGTTTGCGGTCAGGTTTTCCGCTTTATCGCCTGACAACCCCGCATCTCTCTATGTCAGCGCATGCCACATTCAACCACCTGGGGCACACATCCCAATCGCTTTGTGGGCAAAGCGGCCTGAACCGATGTCAGGTTTCTGAGCGCTCTTTAGTGGACTTTTACCGACAAGCTTAGCGCTGCTGCGGGCCTATTCTCCACCCGGAACCCGCACGGGTTAATCATTGGTTTCAGCGGGAGTCGAACCCTGGTTACTCGCGAAGCAAAACCAACACGTTACCGTCTGAGCTACAGACTCCGACCTAATGCTTAAAAAGTAACAAAAAATGCATTGGCACTACTAAAAATAGTCAGAAATTTGGGAAATATTTTGGTTAAAATGCATTAAATTTGGATCTAAGGGAGATAACTCGTGTCAAGTCCTACTAAATCCCTATCTTGCAACAGAAATGTCATGTTATGAGTGTTTCTTCATTAGAAGGCTATTTTAAATGACACTTCATTGTCAAAACCGTGGGTTTTTAAAATCATGATTAAAAAATTTCTATTTTGCCTGATTCTTACAGAGAACTGCACTTAATGTCATATTCTACAATGTAAAAAGATAAAAAAAGTATAAACAAACAAAAATAAAAACCAAATATTGTGGATTCATATTTTTTTTTCGTGTGTACCAATTTTCGTGGTTTGATGCAAAAGGATCATTTCGTGTATTCTTAAATTCATAGTTCTAAAGTTTGCAGCATACATATCAATGTAATATTTCCTTTTCGTTTGGTAGCAAGTTTAGTGGGCCAAGGGGCCATCAACGAAAACCAAGAAAATTGATACCCCACGATTAATAACGAAACCACAGTACTTGCATAAATTTAACCTTCCATTCACAGTTTTGGGAATGGTCAAAAGATGAAGAGGTAAGATGTGGAGAGACCTGTTTGGACGTGGAGAAAAATGTTCCAGTTCATAAGGGTTGTAGTTTCAAGAAAATCGTACGATGGACGTATAACACGGTAATATTAGACACATTGCCTCGTTCTTCCGACACTCAAATCAAAGCACTCTGAAATATATTATAGGAAAAATAAAGGATTTCAATAGACAAGAACTAAAGAACGTTTAAGGTGGTGACCATACCACATATGCTTGAACTTGGGTGAAATCTATCTTAAACAAACAACATCCTACTCATTGTAGCCTGAATTTCGTCGATTCCAGCTTTTCAAAAAATGTATTTTTAAGTACATATAAATGAACAAAATGAAGGCATTTAATCTCTACCCAATAAAATATGTTTGCGTTAGCGACTTATTTAGATCAAACCTACAGTACAACACTACCAGATGATCGGTCATGGACTATGGCCTTTGTTATCGCTGAAGTGTTGCCCTATATAATCAAAATCAAATTCTAATATAAATAAAGAAGGAATGTGTCTATGGGACAAGTATGCCCATGATGGCCCCAAACAGGAAGTAGAATTCGGACAGGTCTGAAAGTTGCTAAGGAAATACAGTTTGGCATTCTGAACCACTACATGTATAAGTTTTAAATCATGCTCATTTACTCTTTTTGAGAAAGGCTTGATGGAAATTTTCCCGGAAGTAACTTCCTATGTAAAGGTGTATGTGGCCATGGATGTGCCAAAAATATGGGTAGGTATTCAAAAACATTATATCAAAATGGGTATAGTTTTAGACAATTTTATATCAAAATTGGTATGCTTTTTAATTTTCATTGAAATTTAATGCATCGTCGCGGGGACATAAAAATAAAGTGGGGTCATTCTTTTACAGGACAATACATTGCAGCACCGGGACAGTGGATTGTGTTTAACAGCTTTAGACAGCTTCAACTTAACAATGTCCGAATGCAAGGGAGATAATTCACAGATATGGCATTGGAACAGGAAGTGACGTGCCTTAACAAGCCCCTACTGCAGAATAAGAAATAAATACACAGCGCAGTTAAGGCATAATTAATCAGTTCTAGGGATAGAAGTTCCCTATCTAGAAATATGCACTCTATTCCTACTTGGCAATCAACCCCTTAATGACGAGTTGTAAGATCGGCTTTTTAATGGAAAATGTTCTAACGACTTTATTTTGGGACGAAGGGACGACATTTTATGGACCGGATGGGGCATACCTAAGTCAAACAAGGGGTTGCACTAAGTCGTGCTAAGCATACCCCCACTCGACTATTCAGAAAACAGGACGTAGATGACTGACTTGCCCAGAAAGGGGAGGCACAGTACAATGCATCATGCTTAAGCTTTATACTAAATTACATGTAGAAATTAATCCCTTAAGTAGAAATTGAGAAATCTGTTCATTTTTTACCCTTAAAATAGTCTAAGTCGGCTCGAAAAACAGGAAGTAGATGACCAACTGACCTGAAAAGGGGAGGCACGGTACAACTCATCATGCTGAACCTGTATACCAAATTTAAAATCAATCCCTTCAGTAGAAGCTGAGAAAACTGTTACGAAAATTTCCCATTTTTGACCCTTAAAATAGTCTAAATCGGCTCGAAAAACAGGAAGTATATGACCGACTGACCTGAAAAGGGGAGGCACGGTACAACTCATCATGCTGAACCTGTATACCAAATTTAAAATCAATCCCTTCAGTAGAAGCTGAGAAAACTGTTACGAAAAATTTCCCATTTTTGACCCTTAAAATAGTGTAAGTCGGCTCGAAAAACAGGAAGTATATGACCAACTGACCTGAAAAGGGGAGGCACGGTACAACTCATCATGCTGAACCTGTATACCAAATTTAAAATCAATCCCTTCAGTAGAAGCTGAGAAAAGTGTTACGAAAAATTTCCCATTTTTGACCCTTAAAATAGTCTAAGTCGGCTCGAAAAACAGGAAGTATATGACCGACTGACCTGAAAAGGGGAGGCACGGTACAACTCATCATGCTGAACCTGTATACCAAATTTAAAATCAATCTCTTCAGTAGAAGCTGAGAAAAGTGTTACGAAAAATTTCCCATTTTTGACCCTTAAAATAGTCTAAGTCGGCTCGAAAAACAGGAAGTATATGACCGACTGACCTGAAAAGGGGAGGCACGGTACAACTCATCATGCTGAACCTGTATACCAAATTTAAAATCAATCCCTTCAGTAGAAGCTGAGAAAAGTGTTACGAAAAATTTCCCATTTTGACCCTTAAAATAGTCTAAGTCGGCTCGAAAAACAGGAAGTATATGACCGACTGACCTGAAAAGGGGAGGCACGGTACAACTCATCATGCTGAACCTGTATACCAAATTTAAAATCAATCTCTTCAGTAGAAGCTGAGAAAAGTGTTACGAAAAATTTCCCATTTTTGACCCTTAAAATAGTCTAAGTCGGCTCGAAAAACAGGAAGTATATGACCGACTGACCTGAAAAGGGGAGGCACGGTACAACTCATCATGCTGAACCTGTATACCAAATTTAAAATCAATCCCTTCAGTAGAAGCTGAGAAAACTGTTACGAAAAATTTCCCATTTTTGACCCTTAAAATAGTCTAAGTCGGCACGGAAAACAGGAAGTAGATCATGGACTGACCTGAAAAGTGGAGGAAATGTTATTGCATCATGCTTAAGCTGTCTACCAAATTTGAAATCAATCCCTTCAATAGAAGCCGAGATATTGTACCGGACGGACAGACGGACAGACGGACGGACGGACAAGGTGATTGCAATATAGCCCCCTCTCTTACGAGTGGGGGTATAAAAACAATTCATTTTTGATATTTCTATGTGACTTAATGTGAATTTTTCCTAATTTTATTATTCATTTATATTTTTTTATATTTTGCTATGCCAACAGTGTGTTTTTTATTATAAAAATAATATGATTAGCATAAAATGTTACCAAGTGGGCTCGGACATGCTTATTTAATTCTAAAAAAAAATGTCAATCCAGATCTAGGAACAGCAATATTTTATTACACAATAAAATGGCTATCATTTCTCGATCAAAATATTAAAGTTGTGACCCCGGCTTGCACTAGAACTTTTAAGTCGAAAATTTTGTCTAAGGATTTCGTCCCTGTCGTCCCTAAAATATATCGGCCAATCAAATGGCAATAATTTTCACATCAATTATTAATCTAATCTTGAATTAAATTTCACATTTGCTTGACATAAAGAGTTTTATGGACAAATGCTGTCAAATTATGCCTTAGATGCGCCGTGTAAATGAATAAAAACATCGTGGTTTTAAACATTTTCTTGCATTATTAATTAATTGCCTGTTAATAATAGTTCTCTTAGTTGACTTTACTTCATTGTTATCATAAGGATCAATCCCAAAAGTATATTGATTGATTGTTGTCTGCGTAATGTCCCGTTTACAATATTTCATCAATAATCTAAAATATGACTTCTTGATAAATATATATAAACACAAACATAAAAAAGGATGTTACTAAAATAAAAAGGGCATACCCTGCCATCATAGTTATTTTGCAAGCGAAGCGAAGCTCACTATTGTAGAGAGCCTTACAAATCGCACGACACTCAAAATATGATGGTTGAAAATAAATGCTGTCATCATTTGGAAAGCATCGAATCTTTTCGAAAATAAAGGGTCTTTCTTAGCCTTAGCGATACCCTTTTTTTTTCGCTTATTTATTTACAAACGGTTACAAAACCAAGCATATTCTTGTTGGTAATGACACTAACTTTCTTAATAAAAAATAACTATCTAAAGAACGAACACTAGTTGATTTGTTTTTTAAAGAGAGTTTTTAATACAAATGACAACAAAGTTTAAACGAGAATTAGATACTGTAGTGACCTTTAACCCAGAGTGCATAGTCATGCGCAGAAAAATGGTGGGATATACTGTCAATCAAATGTCGGAACTTTTCATATCACAGATTCATTAAAATAAAGTTATCAGCAACTGTTTTCTACATATATAAAATAATTTGGTCCTTCCTGATATGAAAATAAAATCCTAATCCATCCTTATGTGGTCGGTGGTCCCTCAAACTGACAAAGTCAAATGGTCAATGCAATCCTATCGATCAGTCTGTGTTATATTAAGATCTACATCTCGAAAAAGACTTATCATTTCATGCTCATTGTATCACCACTTTCATGTTCATCTCCCGGATATAGCCGAAATCGTGCTGCTTGGGAGTAAAGCAATAACTAACTAACTCGAAAAAGACTCTCAAGGAATTTCTTTTAACAAACCTTATGACAATCGTGAAGACTTCTATTTTCTAATTGTCAACTTTCCCTTCTTATGTTGCTACATTCCTCCTGCTCCAGCATATAAAGTTAACGTATCAATTGATTCGTTACTCCAGACCTTGCCGAAACTACATCCATTTCTTTTCCAGATCGTCAAGTTTGACACAAAAATTGTTATCACAAGGTTATGTTGCTCCTCGGTTGCTGTCACCATTCAAGAATTGTATGGTAGACATAGTACACTTATAGTCAAATATGTGATTTCTATCTCTCAGGTGAGTGCAGATGTTGGTTTGGCATGTGTTTTTGTTTTGTCTTCTTTTACCGGATTTGACACACTGGTTTGGAAAATGGCAGCGCAACGGATGTGCTATATCAGGCAGGAACCTCTTACTCCTCTGGACACCTCAGTTCACTCTCAATTCGAGTGTTCTTCGCGTTGTTTATTGATATTCAGTAGTTTTTGTGTTTCCGTGTTTTATATGTTGTCTGTTTTTTTTTGGTCCAGTCCTTGTTTGTGTTTGCTGGTTTTGTCACTGCCCTTTCGGAATTTGACATTCGGATAACCCATTGGTACCTTTGCTTCTTGATATTTATTTTTAGCAAAATATATATCTTTTACTATATAATATGTACATGTATCGAATATAATATCGAAGTAAAGTATGATACAGATGGGTCAAAACCTAACCTGTATGCACACCAGACTTATAAAGTGGACTTGAAGTCTGGTGCAGGTCTGCTTTTTTTCTGGTCTGGTTTAGTTTTATTAAAAACGAAAGAATATTGACATAGGTCTGCTCTCAAGTTCATTCCAAAAGCAAACTTTTGAAACTGGTTCACTCTGACCTCAGGCAGACCAGACCTATAAAAACTGACAATTTATTGAGTGGACCAGACTTAGAGCAGACCAAACTTAGTTCTGGTTCGCTCTAGGTCTGGTCCACTTTATGTTCATTATTGAAAGCAGACCAGACCCTCTTAGGTCTTGTCCGCTCTAGGTCTGGTCCACTCTTGGTTCACTATAAAATGCAGACCAGACTTAGAGCAGATCAAACTTAGGTCTAGTCCGCTCAAGGTCTGGTCCACTCTTGGTCCACTATTAAAAGCAGACCAGACCAGACTAACTATTAAAAGCAGACATAACCAGAATAACTATTAAAGGCAGACCAGAATGTTGGTTGATTGAAAGCAGACCCGTCCAGACTTAGAGCAGACGAAACTTAGGTCTGGTCCGCTCTAGGTCTTGTCCACTCTTGGTTTACTATTTAAAGCAAACCGAACCAGAATTTTGACTGAACCAGACTTGTGGTGAGGTTTGGTCTGCTTTCAAACTAAACCAGAAAAGTGGACCTAGGTCTGCTTCTTGGATTGGTCAAGAGAATTAAACCAGACCGGAAAAGTGAGCCACAGGTCCGCTCTAAGTTCACCTTTGTACAGGTTAGGTTTGGTCTCATCTATATTTGCTAAATTTGGATGGAAAATAAAGAGAATTTATTTTTAATGACCTGGTTAAGAAATGCAGTTTTCGACATTATTGCATAAATTCCTATTACAACCTTTAGAAAAAATTCACTCATAATATGTGTTTTTCTAACACATTTTTACATCGACAAAAAATCAGATAATTATTCCTAAAATGCTCTACCGACAAAAACGCACATAATTATTCATTAAATGCTCTATCTCCAAACAAAAACCTCAGTTTTAACATTTGGAATAAATTTTCAATTTAAAATTATAAAGATATTATAAACAAATCTTACTCAATGTTAAATCAGTATCATAAAGCTCCTTGTCTAAAGCAACAAAGATATTGATACAAAAATTATCTTTTCCATTTTCCCGAAAATTTGAGTTTCAAGCTTAGACTTTCCTTTCTTAATGGAGAGAAAAGAGTTATTCTTCGATGCCTTTAAATGCATTGACAGAACCCACTGATACAAAATGGGCAGGGGTTCCCCTATATATTTAAATAAAAGCATAAAAAAACAGCGACCATTGGGTTCATTGAGGGCTACCCTTTTTCTTGTCTTCTTATTTTACCCCCGTAAACAAAGTTTGGTGTGTATAGGAATCACCCTGTCTGTCCGTCTGTCCACATGTCTTGTAAGCACAGCTTCTCCTAAACTGTTTGACGGATTTTTAAGACCTCACAAGAAGAAAGCACATCAGTTGTTTTTCATATAACATTTTCTATTTTGTCGGTTATCATACAGGGGAGATCATTGGACTAAGACTTTTTAATAAGATGTTCAGTGGGAGGCCTTGTAAGCGCAACTCCCCCTTAACCACTCGATCGACTGTGATGGAACTTTACATGAAGGGAGTACATCAAATAGAGGGGTATTTGAGGAAAGTTCATCGCTGTTTGAATATATTTGATTCAAGGGAAATTATTAGCATTAGACTTATTTTAAAAGGATGTTTAACGGCAGGCCTCTTAAGCACAACTCCTTAACCACCTAATGGATTTTGATGAAACTTAAAATGAAAATAGTACATCATATCGAAATGTGAAGATTTTTTTGCTGAGATACCAATCAGTGGAGATGTGTTTTTCAACAAAGAGTCAAAGATGAGAGGGCATATCCTTTGAGAGCTCTTCAAGAGTATTCCTCATATTAGATTTCGAAATTAAGTTTGTGTGGTTTGTTTCGGTGTGATGATTTTTTGTCTTAGAGTTTGTCTTTTCGGTATACTGTGTATGATTACCCTTTTGGTACTGAAAATTTACATCGGTTATCTCTACTACACCTATTTTGCCGCTCACTGGGTGTATTATTTGTGTATTTTTCATGTTGTTTTGGTTTAAAATTTAACGTTATCTTAAATAAAAGATAGAGAAAAATATTACTTTTTGTTTTAAATTCAAATACAATACATCAACAGTCGATTTTCATAGCATGTTTACTTAGCTTCCATACCTAGCCAAAAAAAGGCCACTAGCAAAATCCAGATTATTGAAACATTCTGAGGATGAGTCAGTGCCTCGCCCTTAGAGCGGTCACAGTGTGGACTACAAATTGATGAATTTGGGCGGTTTACATGCACTGTGACAGCAGTTGTCAGGTGACTATACAGAAAACCTGAACATAGCAACTATAGTTTAAGTGCCATGCTTTGTGAATGTGAAGGACTCCATAGATGAATCGCCATGTTGTACTCGTCGGCATAGACTGGTTATTACGTTATAGTGCGACTGGGTCATTTAGAAATGCAAAAAATAAGACTATTTTTTCACGTAAAATAATACGCCAAAACAACTAAATGTCATCTGACCTGATTATATGATTAGACATATGATCTAATTGATTGTTGTTTGCTTAATCTCCCGTCGGCAATATTTCAGACAAAATCAGGACATAAACAAATGATATATGAAATAAGTTCGGTATAAAATCAAGTCATAAGGCCGTAGATAACACAAAAAGTGTGACCTGATTAACCTGCATATCTATTTTTATCGCATTCCCATCGATTAACAGTTCCAGTAAATAAAGGATTGGTTTTTTTTGGTTTTTTTCGACAATTTTCTTCGTTAAAACTTAAAGAAATATTTATTCGGGGTTTCATGTGAGTAACTAACAAAGCTACCAGTACTTTATCTGACCTCTTTCCCTCACTACTCGAAAGCCATATGTCTTTGTTCAAATAAAAGGACGAAAAAAAACGATAATGGAAAGTGTGAAAGACACACATAACAGTATATGTCAGTATCAAAAATTGATACTGCTATTTCTTTTTTTTATTTTAAAAATAAATCTCGTCTATTGTTGAAATATATGGAAATTACATCACTAAATATCTCATTTAAAAAAAACATTCTATCATTTATCATCCTACGGTACTCGGGCTGATAAAGTTATAAAGTTTACTTAGCATATACTTGTAGTAAATAAGTGGTTTTTGTCTCGCCTGCGAAGCAGAGCGGGACAAAGGTGTTACTTTACCGGCGGCGGCGACGGCGGCGTTAACTTTTTGGAAAAGTTTTATGAGCACCTCCATATCTCAAGAACCATAGGTCCTGGGTTGATGAAACTTGGTATGCATATGCCCCAGTAGTAGCTTAGCACAGTTGCATCCCCATCTTTTAACCTTGACCTTGATTTTCCGGTTGAATGACTTTGACAATTTTCAATACATATAATAGCAATGAAAAAGTTTTGCGAGCACCTCCATATCTCAAGAACTATAGGTCCTAGGTTGATGAAACTTGGCATGCATATGCCCCAGTAGTAGCTTAGCTCAGTTGCATCCCCATCTTGTGACCTTGACCTTGATTTTCCGGTTGAGTGAATTTGACAATTTTCAATACATATAATAGCAATGGAAAAGTTTTGCGAGCACCTCCATATCTCAAGAACTATAGGTCCTAGGTTGATGAAACTTGGTATGCATATGCCTTAGAAGTAGCTTACCACAGTTGCATCCCCATCTTTTGACCTTGACCTTGATTTTTCGGTTGAGTGACTTTGACAATTTTCAATACATATAATAGCAATGGAAAAGTTTTGCGAGCACCTCCATATCTCAAGAACTATAGGTCCTAGGTTGATGAAACTTGATATACATATGCCCCAGTAGTAGCTTAGCACAGTTGCATCCCCATCTTTTGACCTTGACCTTGATTTTCCGGTTGAGTGACTTTGATTATTTTTATTGCATATATTTGCAATGTTTAAGTTCTATAAGCATCTTTTGATCTCAGAAAATGAAAATCCATGTAAATTCAAAATAAAGTGGAAGTAAGAAAGAATAATTATTTCTGATGGTGCCGGCAGGCGAGACATAATTTAGTGTTAACTCTTGTTTTTACATTTTGCGATCAACCTTTTGGTTTAAGATATTTTCATTTTCCATTTGTCATGTTTATTACACCCTTTTTAAATCATCGTAAATTCAAGAATGACTCTTTTTTATGACATCATTGGTTTAGGCACAGGGACTTTCTTCCCTCTATCAATATTTTGTTAGAGTCAATGTGCGGTACGAAAACGTGTTTTTTTTTTTCGTACCGCACATTGACTCTAACAAAATATTGATAGAGGGGAGCAAGTCCCTGTGGTTTAGGTTAAGTACTCAACAATGGATCCCGCGTCAAGGTGATTACAAATTAAGAAGACGAAAGCGTAAATGTCTAGAAAGTCTGATAAATGCATTATCACATGTACTATTTAACATCTTAGCTTTGATCAGCCTTAGTCAAAATAACCTTATGCTGAATAGGGGTTAGATATAAAACAATACATGTAATAATCTATAGTTAATAAACCTTTCTTTGATAAACAAAATGATTGATATGTCCCAGCTGTCAAAGTAATAAAATGCATTTGAAAAGAACGTTTTAAGCTGTTTTATCGGAAAGGAAATATTTTCTTTCTCTTATGTGTAAAAAACAAATCTATCGAACTGGGATGATCTCATATATCCAATAACAAAAAGGGAAAATACATACAAGAGAAAATGAAGATCGCAATGGTCCTGACTTGGTACAGGCATTTAAGTTAGAGTTAGTGAGAGAAGATGATGTAGAGCTTAAAAAAAATATGATTTAAAATTGATTTTGTACAGGTGATTTTGTTTCTAAAATAATACAAAATACACGAATTCTTGTTGTTTTTACAAAATACAGTCGTAAAAATATAAATGTTCTACAAGACAGGAAATGAATGTGTCAATCATATTAAACGGTAGAACTCCATTGATGCCAATGTGAAACGAACTAGAAGCAATGGCTGACATGGTTTCAAATTCCGCTTCATTATCGTGCAATCCTACGGTGAATACATTGACGTTGTCTTTTAGTAAATCATCTTTAAACAACCTTTCTTGCGATGAATCATAGAAATTAAATGGCGACAATATAATGACAACCTTTGTTGCTGAAGATCGAAAACCCAGTGACGGATTCATAATCATGTTGGTCAGTTGGTACATCAATGCAGTAATATTTGCTTCCTGAAGTTCATCCTGAGTGTAGTAAGACAGCCGTCGTTGTAAGTCTTGTCGCCTGCTTTCACCATAATCTGTGAGCTCAAACTGAATGTCAGAGGCGTTTGAAAATGTCATTAGCATTACTTGTGTTTTCTGGGGTCCAATCTGTAATTTGGAGACAATTTTATTTAAAATGTTTGGAACAGTCATTGCCAAATCCTCATTAGAAAACCCCTTTGATGTGTCAACTGCAAAAACTATGTCCGCTTTGTCAACTCTATTACACACTGAAAAAAAACAACAAATAAAATACTAAGAAGTAGATATAATAAAACGAGGATTCTGACAGACATAATATAATTTTACTATAAATTTGTAAGTATATTGAATCTGACTTTTGTTTTATTTTGCCACCCGTGCGGGTTCCGGGTGGCGAATAGGCCCACAGCACCGCCAAGCTTGTCGGTAAAAGTCCACTAAAGAGCGCTCAGAAACCTGACATCGGGTCAGGCCGCTTTACTCACACATTTTGTTTGAAATGCCTGTACCAAGTCAGAACCATTGCGATTCACCAATTCTCCGGCATGACTGATTCGTTTTTGTCATTTTCTCTGGACTATAAGTTAGTTAGTTAGTTATTGCTTTACTCCCAAGCAGCACGATTACGGCTATATCCGGGAGATGAACATGAAAGTGGTGATACAATGAACATGAAATGATGATGAAGTGGAGAAAATAGGGACACAAGGCCAATCGGGTAGGAGAGTTTTGACTGCCATTGGAAAAAGGAGTGATGGGTAGGGACGGGAAATTTTGCCTCCTGCATGGGGATCCTACGGGTCCTACTCTTACCGAGACCTGCAGCAGGGTTCTTTAACGTGCGAGGAACGTGACATTTTTCCCAACACGGTGCACCATTATGGTTTGCGGTCAGGTTATCCGCATTATCGCCTGACGACCCCGCATCTCTCGATGTCAGGGCTGCCCCATTCAATCACCTGGGGCACACATCCCAGTCGCTTTGTGGGCAAAGCGGCCTGACCCCGATGTCAGGTTTCTGAGCGCTCTTTAGTGGACTTTTACCGACAAGCTTAGCGCTGCTGCGGGCCTATTCGCCTCCCGGGCCCCGCACGGGACCTGGACTATAAGATTGATCATTCAAGTTCGGTAGTTTTGTTATAACCTTTATTTACTCAAAATTGTACTAAAGTGTATTTTGAGTATTTTCCCTATAAAATCTGTGCAAATTTCTTGACGATTAAAACCCATTTATTTAAAAAATAAGCGCTTAATATTGAATTATTGCAATGCTCATACATGTCCATTTACTTTGAACGTCTTGAAATTTTTTAGACCCTAAAACAACCTCAAGTCAAATGAGCAATTCTGGCTCCTTGGGGTGGGAGCCTCTGTTTATGTCTGTCCATATAATTACAATGTTTTACTGTGTAATATTATACGCTTAACATATACTGTAAACGTAGTTATTTTCACGGGAATTATTTGCACGATTTTACGATTTCACTCAAGTTACCGGGTACTTTATTTCGCATTTTTTTTATTAATCTTTTCATTTAATACAGTTTATTTAAATATTACTTCCCAACTCTTCGATAATTGGTTGTTTGCTTGACGTATTTGTTTATTAATGTACATGTAATTATAAAATATAGCTTTTCGCGGATACTAAATTTTGCGAAAATGCCTGACCGCGAAAATAAGGACGTTTACAGTATTGTTCAATATTTTGTTAGTACTTGTGAGTCCTGGGTTGGCGACTGACCCAAATTGCTGGTTATACGACTGTACTGTAACCACTTTATAAAAACAAAGGAATCGATATGTTAAGGTTTACTTGTAAACAACTGTCAAGATAATTTATATAATCCTACCCCTACACACTGTGTCCACCAGGCTGTTTGTGATGAAGTTTGATAGGCTGCTGTCAGTAAAAGGAAACACCCTCTTGCTAGATCCAACAAGCCGTTGTAACCAGTAATGAGAAACATCTTCGCCTACAGCAACAGCTAGGCACTCTATGCCTTGACGGTTACAGTTGTCAATCTGACTTGGCGTTGACCATAACCCATCTGATAAAATGATGACTAATTTACGAACAGGTTCCCCATAGATAGTTCTGTGTTTTGATAAAAGTATGGAGTGCGCTAACGAAATTCCTTTATACACCTCAGACGTGCCGCTTAAAAGTCTCAAATCATTGACTTGACTCGCAAATTTAGAATTTGTCATAGCACTGTCAAAACGTATAGCCACTTTCGCATCTTTTGAAAATGTTATGACGGCAACATGAAATTTGTTTTCTGATATATCCCAGTTTCTGGTGACGTTTATTATAAAGTCCTTACTTATGTTATGGAACTTTTCTCCTTGACTGTACGAACTGTCAAGTATGAAGACAACGTCGGTAGGAAAGGGCTGACACAGATCTGAAATAAATATTGGAAAGAAGCTAGAAATTAGACGGAAGCATGTCTACAGGCATATAAGTCTTAAAAAATAAGCTGTTACTACACGGTACACTTAACCAACTACTATTAACGGGAACAATGGATAAAATAGTAGAATCCTGTGCTTAATTAGTACTTAGTATCCAAATACACTGTTGCTTAAACTAGATAGGAAAAACCCTATTTGATTTGCATTTAAATGTTGGTGTAAAAAGTTTGGTACAAGATGTTATTTGAAAAATCATTAACTGCATATGAAACAATTAAAACGACTGCTTGCATTATCCAGTTTACCTTACCTATGTCACAGACTTGTAAAGTAGTCAGCACAGCTACAAGTAAAACTAGTCCTGCTGTTTATACAAGTTCCACCATTGTTGCACGTGACATTTTCACAATGGTCTATTTCTAAAAATAGAAAACCGAGGTATACATTGTAAACACATACAGTATCATCGGTTAACATAAGTCTCTTCATTAACATGTCTTTGAATTTTGGTCCTCCTTAAGTTCACTTTAGGACGTCGTCTTTTGTCGGGGTCAGGCCGCTTTGCCCACAAAGCGACTGGGATGTGTGCCCCAGGTGGTTGAATGGGGCAGCCCTGACATCGAGAGATGCGGGGTCGTCAGGCGATAATGCGGAAAACCTGACCACAAACCATAGTGGTGCACCGTGTTGGGAAAAATGTCACGTTCCTCGCCGCACGTTAAAGAACCCTGCTTCAGGTGTCGATAAGAGTAGGACCCGTAGGATCCCCATGCAGGAGGCAAAATTTCCCGTCCCTACCCATCACTCCTTTTTCCAGTGGCAGTCAAAACTCTCCTACCCGATTGGCCCTGTGTCCCCATTTTCTCCACTTCATCATCATTTCATGTTCATTGTATCACCAGTTAGTTAGTTGTTGCTTTACTCCCAAGCAGCACGATTTCGGCTATATCCGGGAGATGAACATGAAAGTGGTGATACAATGAACATGAAATGATGATGAAGTGGAGAAAATGAGGACACAAGGCCAATCGGGTAGGAGAGTTTTGACTGCCACTGGAAAAAGGAGTGATGGGTAGGGACGAGAAATTTAGCCTCCTGCATGGGGATCCTACGGGTCCTACTCTTACCGAGACCTGCAGCAGGGTTCTTTAACGTGCGAGGAACGTGACATTTTTCCCAACACGGTGCACCACTATGGTTTGCGGTCAGGTTTTCCGCATTATCGCCTGACGACCCCGCATCTCTCGATGTCAGGGCTGCCCCATTCAACCACCTGGGGCACACATCCCAGTCGCTTTGTGGGCAAAGCGGCCTGACCCCGATGTCAGGTTTCTGAGCGCTCTTTAGTGGACTTTTACCGACAAGCTTAGCGCTACTGCGGGCCTATTCGCCTACCGGGCCCCGCACGGGACTCATTGCATCACCACTTTCATGTTCATCTCCCGGATATAGCCGAAATCGCCCTGCTTGGGAGTAAAGCAAAAACTAACTAACTAACTAATCTTTTACCGTCTCGAGTCAAAGTAAGAGCTTATTCGGTGTGCATGCTGTTTTCCGTCCTTAGCACATAGAAAAGCAATTTCCACCAGTTTTTATTTTATTTTTAACTGATCTTTTCACATCCAGCTTCTTTATTTGTATCTTTCTGTGGCAAATCAATTTCTAAAATTCTATTCAAATTCTTATGTAGGAAGGTGTCAAGCACATGTTTATAATTGTAAGGAATCTTCAACGTTTCACTTTAATATGTGTATATGAGGGTGGAATTTTGTCATTTTTTACTATTTTGCTCTTTTTAGATAGGTGATTGGTAGTGGTGTTCTCATTTAATTCAGTAGGTATGTATTAATTTTAAACCAGTAAAACGTAAAAGAATGCTGACATTGTTTAACTTTCCCTGCAGCTGGTCTGTAAGTGGATAGGATCGTTATTTCATCAGCATATCTAGATCGTCTAGATTTGGTGGTAAAGTTTCATCAGATTCCAAACATATAGCACTGATAAACAAATATTGTAAGCAATAAATAAAGTTGCTAATGTGACAACGTTCTTAAGGATGATCGCTGGTCAATATTTGAGATTTCTGTCAGCTGATTTGATTCCTCTGGATTTTGCCATTTCACAATAAGGTATATTTGGTCATAAGGGCTAATCTCCGTAGTTTTAAAAATTTCTTATATTTTTTCCATAGGTTTAAACACTAAATCAAGCTCAATGCTAAACCTATGAAAAAGCCAAAAAAAGCCTTTCTTCCGCCAAATTTTGAACGCTTATTATCTTGAAAAAGAGTAAACTTTATTAAAGGAACCAATATTTTTTTAGCTTATTTTGTACTTTTACATTTACCTATGGTATATTCATCAAATAAATAAATTAAGAAACCTTGTTATATTCAAACTGACCAGCGAACATCCTAAACATACATATTTGGAAAGGGATTTCATGCAATGATGGCTCCGGTATAATCATAAATGTGAATGCAAAATTAAAAAAAAAATCACAAATTTTATGAGAAGACCGAGGAAAACATGATTTAAATTTTATCTTATTGTTATAGAGCAGATAAAATATATATCTGTAAATTGCTTACAATTTTTATCGACAAATTGGCTTAACGTTGACAAAATGTAACTGGATCAAAATTAAATTAATGCAAATTAATGACATGCTTTAATTTCTTTGTTGTAAACTCCTCAACACACCTAAACGTGTTAACAAATTACCCTTTTCACAATTTCGTCCAGTAAATCCCTGTATACATATACACGTATAGTTTGAGTTACCGGTATTTATACACGTGGCACTGTTTTTACACGGTGCTGGATCTCTGCTGCACGGTTGAACCAAAACATCTGAAATATTAAAGTGTTCACATAAAAAAAAACTTCTGTCCTTAAAGAAAAAAAACCGCAAATGTAATGAGGGCAATGTGTAAAATATATACTTGTTTTTTATTTGTCCAGTTTCCTAATCTGTTTTCAATTTATTCTCTTTTTTTAAGACGGTGATCATGTCACAAGCAAAAATTAAACTTAACATTTGTTTAAGTACTTGAACGAAAAGGGCTTCTGGATTTAAGAATAATACACCTAAAACTTTCTCAAATACGAGGTTTAAACATTGCGTTTCATCTTAAGCATTTTAACTTTTTTCAGTAACTTATTGCCTTACTTTAATTATGGCTCAGCTAAAGTCAAATCTAGTAAAGGATGCATTTGCAATGTAAACAGTAAAGGCATTATCAAATTTAACAGTTTTACAAAAAGAAAACTTATTATTATATCGTATGCAAACTACTGGTAATTTGTTTTAAAATGCACTAAAATTATGATTAAATTGAATAATAATAATAACATTTCACAAAAGTCAAACACAACTAAACATTCAACAAAACGTCAGTTGCTTGCATTAGATATAACAGTTATGTATCGATTTATCCAACTTTTAAATTGAACCTTGCTTTTAATTCTCCTGTGCAATTTATTTCGATTTTGACTTTAGTTGAACTTAAAATACTTATAAAACCAGCGAAAGTAGAAGCATTCTAGACTAACTAATGTCAAAATATGCAGTTTTGTTCGCTAAGCAGTATATTTATTCTGTATCAGAAAAAAAAACGTTCTAGGAAGCACCATTTAATTTTATTATACTTTTCTAAGGAAATGTAATATAAACGCCCAGTATCTTAACATCAATTTACAAAATGTTATACACTTATGATTTTAATACGAATTTGATCATAGTCTTTCGACCAAACTTTTGTTGAAAGTTTCAAAGTGCATGTCTAAATGTTTCCATTTCAAAGAAAAGTGGGGCATTGATCATTTACTTAGTACATCCTTAAACATAATACATACCTTGGCATGTTTTATCGTGTATTTGGTTGTACACGCTGCCTACGAGACTTGCATAGTCAGACGCCATGAAGACGTAGTTCTCATTCGTTGCTATAATCTCTAGTTGTTCGACGTCAACGCCGTTTCCAATTCCAATCGCAAAGACTATGATGCCCTGGCCATGTAAAACGTGTGCTTCATTTTCAAAACCTGTTTCCCAACCATCCGTGAAGAACATCAATATTTTAAGAGCTGAACTTCGGGCACCGTTAGTTGCATTAAACATTGAAGTCCCTGCATATGACAACGGTTTTTTAAAATCAGTTCCACCGCCTCTATAGACAATCTTATTGATCTCTGTGTTTACAGCAGCAGAATTGTAGCAGCATCTGAATTGAAAGCCCGATACTATGCCAGTATTAAACTGAAATCCACTAAACTTAATAGCATTGTCACCAAAATCAAACATACCGACAAAGTTTCTTATCATTTGTATATTAAGTTTAAAGTTGTCTTCACCCACACTTCCTGATCCATCCACAAGAAAGCCTATATCAGCCGGCCAATTCCTGCAAGCTACAAA